>CATIWF010046431.1:0-28394 GCA_949630135.1 Balakata baccata
GTTTCAAATCTAGAAATCTGATTTTACCAGCTGTAGGATAAAATCTATTTCAAATAACTAAAATGACTTACAATTAAATTTGAAGAATACACAACTAGAAATATGACTTTACTAGAAAAAATAAGCATTAACAATTGTAGAATAAAATCAGTTTCAAATATAATATTATTAGGAAAAACCCAGTCACGAAAGCCACTATAAATCAGTTTCAAACCCAATTTTTTTTTAAAAAAAGGAACAATATATATATATTCAAATTTTTAGCAAAAATTTGATGTCATATCCTCTCCCATTTTAAATTTCAGATTATCTATTTATCAAATTTTATTGGATGTTATTTAAGGGATTTTAAATTTCAGATTATCTATTTATCAAAATTTATTGGATGTTATTTAAGGGAAAGACAAATAAAATTTTTGTTTTTTATGAAAAAAACAAAATCTAATAACTTTGCAGTACGTGAAGTAAAGTTTAGTAGTTATTAGTGAAATTAATAATAATATGTCATCATTCATAGCTAAGTATGCCATGTGGCGGTTAATGTGAAACTATTTTTTTAAATTATTGATGTATCATCTATGTGGTATCTGATGTGATATGTGTTCACTGATGTAGTAAAAATTGACTGTCATATCACTTATTACGTTAATATTTCAATTATCAACTCGCCTAAAATGACCAAAATTATTATTTTTTAAATTAACATCAAAGTTTTGTAATTTTAATGTTAAAAAAATGAATTTATTATTTTGGGGCAAGCAAGATAATTAATCCATGTTTTTCATTATTAATTTGATGGTTTTAAATAACGGTTTTTTCGTATCGTATTAATATCGCGATTAATATAATAGTATTAGAATGAATCAAACTGTATTATTTATTAGTACTGCAAATTTTAAAAAACAATTCCTAAAAAAATATTTATACCATATTACTTTATCGATATTACAACCAAATTAAACGTAACGGGCAATGCGTAGGAGATATTTAGGACCATGATTTAGACGTTTCAACGGGCTTTCCTTGACAAGGTTTCTCAACTAATCTTCTCTCCAACATGTCCTTTCCTTGACAAGTTTTCTCAACTAATCTTCTCTCCAACATGTCCTTTCTGGAATGTAAAACTATATATTCCGATTAATTTCATTTATTTTTTATTTTATTTTACATAAATACAAGAAAACTTTTTATTTTTTCAACTAGAAGCCATATTTACTAATTCACTAAAACAAATACTAAATACATTACATATATGTATATATTACATTCTTTATTTTTCGAATTAATGCGTATTCTATTTTTAATGTCATAGAACACGGACATAAGATAAATATAAGAGATACTTAGTGGGCTCTTTCGGCCTATTTATATGCCCATATCTTTATAAATATATAATTAATATAGCTTCAATTATTGAGTTTTTTACACAAATACTTTACATAATTATTGAAATACATTTAATATAAAATGTAAATTACTATCTCTAACTAAATATATCTATATTCTTATAATACCCTTTGGCCCTAAAAATTTTTTATGGCAGTTATTTATTTTAAAATTTAGATTAACTTCCTAAAATTAACAAATCAGTAAATATTTTAAGAATCATTTACAAATGACACTGCAATAATTATATAACACATTTAAAATTATAAAAAATAAAGAATTAGTTTGTTCCATAACACCAAATAATTATAATGTTCATGCAATACAAACTAGAGGAAAAAAGCTAAAGAAATCCACCAAAAATAAATGAAGAGGTAATATCCTAAACCTTATATATATATACACACACAGCATATTTAAATATCATTGCATATACTATAATAAACAAGTTTTGTGTTGTTATGACATTGAGTATATTTTAATGAGAAAATTGAGAGGTTTATACCCAAATATGTCGAAAATAAGGAAAATTTATTAATATATATTGCATGAAAAAATATTTCCATACATATATCATTTTTGTCCACATAGGACGTGTGGATGTCTGACTGGTACAAAATTGCTAGTTATACTAGCGATGTACGTGACACACATACTCTATTAGTCTGACTAGCGATAATACTGTATTTATAGTAAAATTGCTAGTTAGGTGGAATTTGCAGACCTAGCGCCAAACTATAAGAGAATCCGACAAATTTATAATCGCTAGTCTAACTAATAATTTTGGGTCACCCACTTCCACCCCTGCTTATAAATACCCTATTTTAGAAGCTCACATCCATACCCTATTCTAAAAAGAGTGTAATTTTCATTGAAGGCAAAAGAGATTAGGAAAAAAAATTTAAAAGAGATAGAGTGTTTGCATGAAGGATAAAAAATAATTTTAAGTGACTTATTTAAAAGAAATTTTGTAAAAATATTAGTTTGGTAAGTTTATATATATATATATATCACAAGTGGCAGATTCTAGTTAAGGCTCCTTCCAATAGTCATACTCCTTTAAATTTTTCTGACACGAGACTTCATTTCCAGTCCTAAATATAGCTTTCTTGGTGAGTTTTTCAGCTAGAAAACTACTCATGAACCCTACTGTATCTCAAGATTCCTTGGATTGAATTAGATCCAGTAGGGAAACTATTTTCCCCATTGTGAAAGTCTTCCCAATCATATCATATGACAAATTACAAAATTTTTAGATAATTAAATTATATGCTGAAAATTTATTTATATTTATATTATTTTATATGTAGATAATTAATAAAAATTGCAAGTAGAAAAAAAAAGTGAAAGAGCTATTTGAGATACATAAATTTTTTTAATAGTTATATTTTATTTTCTTAATATGTACGTAGTTATTATAAATTTTGAGAATAAATAACTGTGTTGAAAAAATTTTTAGCATAAATTATTGTGATGAATAAATTTGTAGAATAAATTTCGGTACTTTCCAACTATAGCATAGTTCATGTAGAATATTTTTTTTACAAACTGTAGAATAATTTTGTAGAATAAATTATATATATATAATTTTGTCGAATAAATTTTGGTTCCTTTCAACTATAAAATAATTTGTTGTTTATAAAGTAATAAACATTTATTTATATATAAGTAATTATTTATTTTTATTAATTTATTGTTTATAATTTTTTTGTAATTTTATAAATAAAGAAAAATTATAAATTATTTTTTGATAATAAAATAAAAATTAATATTATATGCATAAAATAACTAATATTTTATTGCAATTAGTAAAGTAATAAAAATTTATTTAAATGCAATTAATATTATATGGATAAAAAATTAATATTATGTGTATAAAAAATTATTTATATTTAAGTAATTATTTAGTATATATGATTAATGTTATTCATAAAATAATTAATATTATATGTATAAAATAACTAATATTTTTTTGCAGTTAATAAAGTAATAAAAATTTATTTATATATAATTAACATTATATACATAAAATAATTAATATTATGTGCATAAAAATTATTTATATGTAAGTAATTATTTATTATATATTATTAATGTTATGCATAAAATAAAAATTCATATATTAATTTAATGGTATTAAGTTATTTTTTATATAATTTGATGGGATTTATTAAATCATTTATTTGCATTATTTTTATCATTCTTGATGATGTGTTATAGAACATAAATATTATTTATTAATTTTTTTGTTATTTAATTCGTAGTTTATAAATATAACAAATTTACCATGTATTGTTGCTTACTGAGCTGGAAATATAATTGAGAATCAATATGGTATTGATTATGAAAATGATTTCTCGAAAATGATAAGGGGCAAAGATAAATTGTTTATGCAAGAACTTATTGATAAAGTAAGAAACGTAGTGAGAATAGATAATACTCATAAAAAAATACTGAAAATTATATAGGAGTCTTAAGTTTGTGTTGGAAGGAAATGTGAAATTCAGCTATATTGACATAAGGGATGATGATATGATTGTGGTATATGAGCATCATGGAAAATATGATTATTGCTTGAATTATATTGAGCTGTATATTGAAACTGAAGAAATTAGTGTAAATTCGAATGATGTGGTTGGAACTTCTAATGTAAATAAAGAATGTGAGAATGACGATGTAGAAGATGATGAATGTGAGTGAGATAATAATGAGGTGGATAATGATGATTTTGTTATTGATGATATCGATAAATATGAGGAGTTGGAAGATGATGATGATAGTGACGACTATAATATAATAACAGACGCAACTGCTGTTGGTGAATCAAGTAGTGCATATTTAGGGGGTACTGAGGATGATCTAATACATGTTAATCCTTATGCAGAAGATAGTAGCATAATATTATGATACCTATCAAAAGAGTTTTTTAAAGGAATGAGTTTTCATTCCAAAGAAGCTATCCGTGCAACAGTAAAGGAATATTCTTTGCGTCGAAATCAAGAGTATATGACTGAGGCTGCTAGAAATAATACGTTTGTACTCATACGCAAAAAAAAATTGAGAGTGGTTGCAATTGGAGATTACATGCAACTAAAAAATTAGGGGGAGTATCTTAGGAGATAACGAGGTATAATGGCCCTCACAGCTGCACTAGTTCTAGTCGATCACAAGACCATAGACAGTTGAATTCATAATTGATATGCAGCTATATTGAAAATATTGTTCAGGAGGCACCACAAATCAAAATTAGTGCCTTAGTAGCTAGCATTCATAAGACTTTCAATTATATGCCTTCCTATAAGAAAACATAGCTTGGTAAGCAGTTAGCCATTGGTAGGTTGTTTGGAGACTAGGATGAGTCATATCAAATACTCCATCAGTGGATGACATCTACCATGGGTACTAATCCTAGGTCCTACTATGTAATTGAAGACGAGGCTCATTATGTTTAAAATTATGTAGATACAACATGTCGCTTATTCAAGTGGATGTTTTGGACATTCAGATCTTATATTGAAGGCTTTAATTACTATAGGCCAGTTTTGTATATGGATGGAATGTTTTTATATGGCAAATATAGATAGTGTTTACTGATTGCCTCCGGATTGGATAGAAATAATAAGATTTTTCGTGTTGCATTTGCTATTGTCAAAAAAGAGCATAAAGATAATTAGAGCTGGTTTATGAACAACATTAGGTTGTATGTGACAAAAGATGAAGATTTGTATGTTATAAGTGATCGATATACTGGAATAATTTATGCAATGCAACATGATTAGTAGAAGATGTATACTCATCGTTATTACATTTGTCATGTGGTTAGCAATTTTTTTTAAAAAATTCAAGAATAATAAACTAAATGAGTCACTTAAAAAGCAGGTCATCAACTTTCCATTAATTACATTCAAATTTGTATATTGCCCATCTTTGTTTTAATAAATTATTAATGTCGACTTGTGTGATTTATATAGGGTATGAACACTAGAAAAGAAAGTTTAAAAGGGTGATAGAAACTATATATGAAGCTGAGCCTACAACAAAGCAATTGATTGAGAGGATCCCTTTACATAAGTGGACTCATTCACATGACAAAGGGAAGCGATATGGAAATATGATTACTAGTATTGCTAAGTCGGTGAAAGACATGATCAAAGATTTGCGAGGCATGCCCATAACTTCTTTGGTTAATGGGTTATTCAAGAAAATGGTGGATTTTTTTTTTTATCAAAGGAGATCAAAATATATAAAAGAGATTGCAGATGAAGTTTTGTACTGTAAAGACTGGCAAAGGTTATTGAATAACAGGGTAGAGAAAGCTAAATGCCATTCTGTTGAGGCTTATGATAAAAAGAAAGAGATTTTCTCTATCATTACAGTGTATAATAGTACCAAATGGAAAGAAGCAAACGAGCAAGTCGTTAATTTGTTTAATAGTACATGCACATGTGACAAATTTCAAGCAGCAAAGATCCCTTGCTTCCACACAATCGCTAGTTGCTTGAGCAATGAAATCAACTATTTCCAATTTATTGCTCCATGTTATACATTGGAATGTACATTAAAAATTTATCAGTTGGGCTTCATGCCTTCATAACACCCAAACTATTGGCTACCGTGTTATGAATTGCCTTTAATTCCAGATGCTACTACAATTCAAAAAAAGGGTCGTTGACGAACATCAAGAAGAAAAAAAGAAATGCACCGAAAAATCACTAATAAGCATGGATATACATGTAAATTATGTGAAAATCCTGAACTTAATATGAAGACTTGTCTGTATAGCAGAAGTCATATTGCTAATGCACGAAAAAATTGATTATTGTATCTTACGTTGGTGTGCTTACTTAGCAATATGTTATACAAATGTACTTTAATTTGAGTGAAAAATTTTGAAATTGCAAATGATGCAGTTACATAAGCTTTATATTTTCCATACCTTTCACTTTAAATATCGTCTTATAATTTATTTATTATACAGATTGTATGTCAGATATTTATATATCACAGTGATAATTAATATGATGTAATACTTATTCATATTCATTGTCAACACAATTTATATATAAATTTTAATTAAATAATATGTAGCAATTAAATTTATAAAAAAGAATTCCAATGTTCTCATGTACCACAAGGTGGTGGTCTTCTGTTACGTCTAAATCACTGCTTTCTGAATGTTGTTCCAATTACTGTACTAGGGTCGACCTTTTCATCTGTATCATTGGCTTATTCTGTAGTAGAAGGATCATGAGACAACATACTCCCAAATGTCATACCTGTTATATATTGTGGTGTAAGACATAGAGGGTCAGAGTGTGACCACTGCACAAAAAGTTGATCATGATATGGAGAGTAGTATGCCCTAACATATGATGGTCCAAGAGTGTCTGATGCGGGTGTCCATAATGGACCAAAAAATTTTGAAGCACGTGTATGTGATGGACCAAACATCGAGTATATGTGTAATGCATCATGAGTATACAATTATATACCATGATATGCAGCAGATTGTGGTACAATTGAAGACGTGGAGGATAGAGGAGCAATCAGAACTTCCTATCGATGGTCAATAAAATTTCTTGCTCGAGTTCTGGGTCGGACCGGCCGTGGTGGACTAATGTCAGCTTCGTCATGAATTGCTGCACCTAAAAAATGGTGATATAAGCTGTGAAGGTTGTGGTGGCGGCATTACAATAAGTCTTCATTATTGTTGAACTGCACAAAATATGCCATTATTAATTCGGTGGATTTCATCAATATAATTACTTAGACGGATATGTTCAATACCATCCATCTGTAAAATAAATGAATAAGAAAGCAAATATTAATAATAACATTTTTGAGATGTCTCATTCTATATTCTGATTTACGATTTACTTAGATATGAAAAATAAAACTCACTACTGCTCCATAAGCACCGCTTTATAGAGAAATCCACTACCGAGTGATAGGTCGATACCATATTATATACTCTAAATGGTAATGCAGCTTTTCTATACATGGACTGACATTATACACATGTTGTAATCGTGCATTCTATATGTTAATCCATTGAGCATGCTAACGAGGCCAGTTTATGTCCCTAGAACGCAAATATATTTAGTGCATATCATCTATTTGCAATGGCTGGTTTGGAATGGGCTGTTGAAGTCCAAACTAGCGTAGCACACGATCTGCATGGTGCCATTCGACAATATGAAAGAAAATCAATGGGACCACCGCTCGCCAAATTTGTTGGCCATCCAAGCAATCAGTAGGAAGAATCTGTAAAATATCATTTGTATACAGCTTCCAAATGACCTACAGTAGATATACATCAATAACATTGTATTTTTTTCAAAAAATATATTATATATTTAGAGAGATATGTGTATGAATATATATAGAGAGAGTTAGAGAAGTAATAAGTATATCATCATTCTCGATCAAGTCCAACTTGTATCTTGTATTTTTCAGAATATGGGTTGACACCTCAATAGTAATTTGTGCACTGCTCCACCTAAAAAAAATTAAACACATAAGTTTTGTACTAAATAAATAATTTTTATACTTATTAAATCATATTAAAACAAACTATGTTAAGTGATTCTTATGCATACCGAAATCCCAAAGGTAATGAATTGAGAATATAGGTACAACTAAGGGTAAACGATCTCATACCCATAATTGAAGTAAAAATAATGGACCATTAATTTGTTATGTAAATGGATCTGCAGCCCTATATAATTCTCTATAAAGCCATACAAGACACACTCCACCCCAATTGTAATGATGCACGGCAATAAAGTCTTCCAGAAGAGGAAAAAACATCTAATACACCCTTGAACTTGATTTATCTACAAAAAGTATCTCACTAATGATACATATAATGAATGCACATATATGATATATGATAGTCTCGTCATCTGCATCTGTTGGTAGAATACTAAATTGTTCAGCTAGCCACCTTAAGTTCAATTTTGAACTAGTAATTATATTATTCGGTGGTATAACTCCTAACAATCCCACGCATAAATCCACCCAATCATAGTGACCATATGCAATCACAGCTACACCATCAATGGGTAACCCAATCTGGATCATCACATCCTAAAGGGTAATAGTCATCTCTCCCTCAAAAAAATGAAAGGTATGAATATCAGATCTTCATCGCTCGACAAGTGCAGTGATAAAGATGTCAATCCAACTAAAAGAATCCAAGTCGAGCTACTCCTAAAAATCTAGTTTGCTAGAGAAACTCTTGAATACGATGATCAATATCCTCCATATGCAATAATGTAGATGCATGACGACATGTCAATACATGAGACTTTAACTGATCGTGCCAAACAACCTCTAATCTATGAATGCATTGCAATCTCAATAACGATGGATCATAAAGGTCAGACTGTATTGCATTTCTCCTGTGGGCATTCATATCTAGAAAATACATCATTATCATTTCAAATGTCAAACACTAATGATATGTCAATAAAACGCTAATGACAACATAACATAAAACAACATTACTAATAAAAAAAAATTGATACTGCATTAAAATGATTCATAAGGTATTATAAGTTGTTACTGTTCGCATGTAATTAATAAATACGTATGGATATACAGACACTGCAATAATAATAATTTGATAGCACATTGTTTTTGTCTGCATGTGATATTGGTTTGTATATAAATTTATAATTTATCTTGGTAATGGATCATAATACAGAACGAATTAACATTGCTAGATTTTCTGGAAGCAGTAGAGGTAACAATTTAGTTTTTCCAGCATTTAACAATGATTATGAAAGCGAGAGCTGTGAGTGGCAATTTATAGTCTTGTATATAAATTTACTACTTACAAAAAATTTAATTCTGTTCAAAAGTTATTTTTTATTTTTTAAATTAGAATCAATTTATTATTTTATATCTATGATTATTTTAAATTACTCACAATCAATTATTCATTGTAATTGCAATCAATTTAGGCATTTTAAATTGATTTGCTTACACAATTTATTTTCATATTATTTTGCTACATACAAAAAAAATACTAATTACAATCAATTAATTTTTTTTATTTATGTAATAATTTTATAAAAAGACAAAATATGTCATAAAGTATGATATATTTTATAGAAGCATATAATAAGTTTACACAATTAAAAATAAATATCTTTTTAAAGCAACTTGCAGTAAAAAATTACAGTCACTAACTACATATATATTATATAATTATATACATATTACATATTTTACTGTATATAATTGCATATATATATATTACATATATTGTAGAAACTAATTACATGTATATTATTACATAACAAGCAAAAATTACACAACAAACAAAAATTATACAAAAAATATTAATCCATATATAAAATAAAATGTTTTTTAAAAAAATTCTACCTACCTCTTTTCGTTCTTTTTTATTCTATTCCTTTTCTTTTTCAAATAATAAACTGCAAAATACAATATAAAAAAATCAGTAAAAAATTAAAATTGTAACAAAAAATCTACAAAAAAAAAATAAAATAAAATTGCAATAAAAAATCAGCAAAACACCAAAATTGAATAAAAAATCAACGAAAAAAAATTGCAATAAAAATTCAGTAAATCTTTGAGAAGCAAAAAAAAAATCAAATTACAATAACAAAATCAGTAAAATTTTGAGATGTAAAAAAACAACAAACAACAAAAATAGCAATTAAAAATCAGCAATCAAAATGAGCAACTACAAAAATAAAATCACAATAAAAAATTAGCAAAATAAATAAAATTACAATAAAAAATCAGTAAATAAAAAAATAAATGCATATATTAAAATTTATTATTAGTTATACAAAAAATATTAATGCATATATAACATGATAATAAAAATTCAGCAAATAAACAAATAAAAATTCAGAAAAAATTAAAATTGCAATAAAAAATCTGAAAAAAAAATAAAATTACAATTTAATCATTAAAGAATTTAGAAGCAAAACAATAATTTCAATAAAAAACAGCCAATATAAAATCAAAATTGCAATAAAACTCAGCAACTAAAAAAATTAAAATCCCAAAAAAAATTACCAAAATTTATAAAATTACAATAAAAAAATCAGTAAATAAATAAATAAAAATTCAGCAAAAATTAAAATTGCAATAAAAAATCTGCAAAAAATAAAATAAAATTACAAAAAAATCAGCAAAGCATGTTGAAGCAAAAAGATCAACAAACAAATAAAATTCCAATAAAAAATAGCAAATAAAAAATCAAAATTGCAATAAAATTTAGCAACTAAAATAATAAAAAATTACCAAAATAAATAAAATTGCAATAAACAAATATTCTAATAAAAATTTTCTAAATTAGCAAACAAGAAATTACAAAAACAAAAATAAATTAGTAACAATAAAAATTTAAATCAGCAAATAACAAATAATAACCCATAAACGAAATGAAAATTTTCTAAAAAAATTTAAATTAAAAAAAAATAGCAGATAACAAATAAATAACAAAAAATTTTATCAAAAAAAAAAAAAAACAAACATACCTAGGTGGCTAGGTTTTTGCTTGAGGGAGAATTTGATTTTGAAAGGTTTGGGCATTTGAAGCAGGTGAGAGAGTAAATGAGGTCTGCTACCAAAATCAAAAATCATACTTGCGATTTTAGATAGCTTACACAGTAGCCTACAACGTAGGCCTGACTATACAGGAGGAATAAAATCACTACTTTCAGTAGCAATTTTACCTGCTGTATATTACTACTTTAAGTAGCGATTTACGGTCAGAAATCGTTGGTCTAGCCAGCAATTTACGATTAGAAATCAGTCCATCCAAAGTCACTACTCTGACTAGTGATTTTGTGGTACTTACACACCAACCCGTCCTACATTGACTAAAATGACACATATAGGGAAATTTATTTGCATGCAGCACTGTTTTGTAATTATTTTTTTTTCAACTTATTTAGATAAGAAGCCCAAAAATCGATTACTAATGTGATGATATATTATATGTAGGTTATAGGTATTGTATATGATATGATTTCCTAAAAATCAAAATGCATAAAATTGTTATTACCATACAGAACATATTATATATATGTTTTATGTAGGTTATATAATATGGAATCCTGCAATACATGAACTTAATAAAATGATAATAAAAATAAAATTTTATAACACTATAAATGATACATCAATGTATATTTATAGGTATAAGGAATATAAAGATATATCATGATAGTTATTGGAAAAACGATAATTAATATGTAAAATTTAAAGTTTATGGTATCTTGAAAGAAATAAAATAAGAAGAGATAAAAAAATTTATAAAGAAAATAAAGTAAAATAATTTGGGTATTTGTACCGTAGAGAAAAAAGAAGAAGAAGAAGAAATTTTAAAAGAGAAAAATAAAAAATCTTATGAAAATGTATGGGTTGGGACATAATTTTATGGATTAAATATTTATTTATTTAATTTAATATTAAAGGTGCAATGAGAACTTTAAAATTCACAAAATGAGTCTTATAGTTAATAAAATTTATTGGATATATTATGCTAATTAGAATTAAAAAAAAAAAAGTAACATTTGTGTAATTATTTCTAAACTGTTTCTGGCCCGATATGGACCCGGTCCAAATAAATCCGGGCGGAACCCATGGGTTTGCTGCTTTGACGGGCCATATTTATTTAAAAAAATAAAAAAACAAAGCACTTGTACATCCTACGCAACTATCTAGGGGTTTTTTTTTTTAAAAAAAAATGTTCTTTGAAACTGACTGCTCTCTATCTTTGTGCTTAGTGCAAATTCGATCAATACGCTACCAGTAAGACCCTTTTCCCCTTCCTCTCACTCCTTTTGGACCTTTTCCTATTCCGTAAATCCTTATCATTGTCGCCCAATCTTCATCTAGGTTTGCTTTCTGATTTTTCTCTTCGATTTATTGCTATTTTCTCTGTCTTCTTTGGGAAGAAAGCTAAGTAAAAAATTAGGTTTTACTGTACTTCTGTCTTATTATTGTTTACTTGTAATTCAAACTAAATGAATATGATTCATATTACTTGTAATGATTTTTTATATGTTTTTTATGTTTGATTGTATTTTTTTTTATTAACATGAAGTACTGAATAAGAATTGGATGAAACCAATTGCCTATTCAGATTATTGCTAGTCCACTTCTTTGTTGGGTAACTCGATTAATTTTTGTACCTATGCCCTTTTATTGGATAGGATATGGTGTATGTGATGATTCACTGTTTCGCCTGTACCGTCATCTTAGATTGCTTAATTGCAGTTGTTCTCATGCTAGATGAAATATTAATGTATGGTTTTCTAGAAAGTTTTCAATGTTTATTTTTGCTTATTTAGAAGTAGTTTTGCAGCTTGGTTTTCTCAGTGTTAATTTTATGATGGAGCACTTATCTAGAATGCCCCACTATTTTAATATTTGGGGTTTCTTTCTATCATCTTCTTGACATCTTTTTATATTATTGGCTACATTCGCTGAGATTATGGTTCCTTTGGAAGGCATGTACTTGTGCTTTTAGTTATTGCTATCTTATTTCAGGTTTTCAACAGGCACCATGTTGATATATCATATATGGTTGCTGTAATAGTTTTCAAGATTCAATTTTTCACGTATTTTAAGAATTTTTGCAGTGTTTACTTCTTTTGCTTCTAGTTTTATTACAGTGAAAAATTTTCAGATGTCTTTTGTTCAGATATTTTGGGTTTCTTCCTTCATTATTTGCCTCCTTTTCTTATTATATTGGACACACGCTCTGTGATATGGTTCGTTTGGAAGGTGTGTACTTATGCTCTGAGTTTTTTACTGCCTTGATTCAGGTTTTTAACTGATGGACACACAAGAAATAAAAGAGAAATCATCAGAGGGAGTTCCCTCTAACGCATCTCAAATGAAGCAAGAAACTTGTGAGGAAATGTTATCTAGGCACAGGTAAGCAGATTTGATTTTGATCTACATGACTAATGGTTGTTTCCCTTTTCAGCAAGTTGCACACGGTTTAATTTTTTATTCATATTATTTTGTTATGGCAAGTACCTATTTGTAAGATTATTTTTTCTCCAAAATGATCCATTCGTATGGAGGTTTATGTTACGAAATATGCATGCAGGAAGGAGATAGCAGAGCTGCAAAACAAAGAAATTGAACTGAAAAAGGCCGCAGCAAAAGGTAGCAAGGCGGAACAGAAAGCTAAGAAGAAGCAAGTTGAAGAGCAAATCTCTCAACTTTCCACCAAGCTAAAAGAAAAGCACTCTGAGGAACTTGCTTCACTAGGCTATAGCAGCAGCATTAATGAAAATGAGAAAAGCAATCTTGACAACTTAGTGAAGGCCATTGCTGGTGTTTCTGTCATCAACCAACCAGAAAATGCCAAGGTCAGCAAGAGTGCAAAGAGGAGAGGAAAGAGAGCTCAACAAGAAGCAGAAAGAGAGCAAAGAATTCAAGAAGAGCAGAGCGACCTTGTGAGTGATCGGATGATTGAAAATGAGAAATTGAAAAGGAAGCTTGAACCCCTTGGATTGACAGTCAATGAAATAAAGCCAGATGGGCACTGCCTCTACCGAGCTGTTGAAGATCAGCTAGCTCTCCATTCTGGAGGTTCTTCTCCCTATAGTTACCAGGATCTTCGCAAAATGGTTGCTTCATATATGAGAGAACATATCTTGGAGTTTCTTCCCTTTTTCCTCTCAGAAAATATGGTAGAAGGAGATTCCGATGATTCATTAGCAGACAGATTTGAGAATTACTGTAAAGAAGTTGAGTCCACTTCAGCATGGGGCGGACATCTAGAGCTTGGGGCTCTGACTCACAGTCTCAAGAGGCATATCATGATATATTCTGGATCCTTCCCTGATGTGGAGATGGGGAAGGAGTATAAATCCAATGGCTGTACAGCATCATCCAATGCGAGTATATTGTTGTCATATCACAAACATGCATTTGGGCTAGGAGAGCACTATAATTCCGTGGTACCAAATTTGATCAGGTAGACCCACTATACTAATTCACCTGCCAACAGTTCCATTTTGCGATGCGGGTTTACTTTTCTGTGTCTTTGAAGCCCCTCCTTAAATTTTGAACAGCTGAAATTGCAATGTTGCTGTAAATTTTCCTGGCATATATATATATATATATATATATAGACTGCTCATATTTCATTTGGCGTATACAGCAGATTTTGACTTTATTATATCAAAGTTTATTTTGAAACATGGAAGTGAACAATCTCACTAGACATCTGTCAACATTTAGATATTGTTATTAAAAACACATTAGGATATTGCTATTCAAAACTACAACATACTTGCAACTTTCCTTAAAAACCATTCGTATACTTAGTGGAACGTGGCGTATCATAACCAAATCCTATACGTCGGTTCGCCGTGCACCTCATTCTTCCAGCAAATTAAGACGACGGAGTTTCCTGATTCCTGTAGTCTCATTCTCCTCTGTTTCTTGTTCGCTCATAAAAGTAGAAAACCTCCATTACCTGCTCTTACAAATAACAAATTATTTATTAAAAGAAGTGTAATGGAAGAGTTTTCAAATTAATTTAAGGATAAATTTTTTTTTAGAAGTTTCAAACTCGAGACTTGTTTAGAGGAATTAGGTTCTTTATGCCGTTGGGATACTAATTCCTGGGCTGATAATAAATATTGTTACAGGCTGAGGAACTGACCACTGAGTGCCTGGGAAGGTGAACGAGTCTCGGCACCTCTTCCAAAATATGAACATGCCACCCCTTCAAGTCTACTGACCAAACCACTCCCGGATACACTCACAGAACTTGGATCCACCCTTTCTCCAGAATACTCTTCTGCAATCCCCAGATGCCTCTTCACCTCCTGCGACTCTGTCACTCAACCAATTTTCTTCTATGTTTTCTCTGTTCCATGTATTATATATTAAGTGTTAAGTAAATTCATATTTAAATATCAAAAGTCTGACAGTTATTAGTAAAAATGTTGGTAAGAAAAAACCCCGAAAAAAAAAAGAGGTTAGTAAGAACTAAGACAAATATACCCTTCGCTTACATATTAAGCAGTCCAACTTACTGTTACATATGACAACTGATAAAAAGTTACCATTATTGTTAAGGAAGGGAGTTCGTGGTTTGGATTCGGATTGAATTATAAATTGAATTGGTTTGCGGTTTAATTTTATATACTTTTTATATTTTTCAATAGTAATATTAATGGTTCACAAATAAATATTCATAATTTTCCGCAAACTATTAGTTCGCTATATAAAGTATTTTATATCAAGTCATACTATAAAAATTACAATAGAAATTTTCTAAAAAAAATACAACAAAAAATTATAATCAAATTATTCTATTGAAATTCAATAACACCAAAAATTCAACATAAATAATACTGCAATAGTAGAATTTATATTAAAAATAAATACAGAAAATTTATATTTTCTAAAGTTGAATTAAATATAAAAAAATATATAAAAATGTCATTTAGTATGGCTACAGTATATAAAAAAGAAATGTGAGTGTAGACGGCTATAAAAGAAAAATAGAACTGCAATTGGACATTAGGCTTTATAGGAGGGGATGTAAGTCTTATATATTTAGTATTTTTCAATAATATTAAATATATTATAATTTTAATATATAAAACTATAAACGTTTGCTATTTATAAAAATTAAAATAATAATCTATATTTAACAATTTTTTAAATTATTGTAGTAATAATTATATTTATAAAATATAAGAATTATGCATCATTAAATTATTTATTAATTTTCTAATTATACAATATATTTTTATATAAATGAATATAAATTTATTTAACTTTTTTTAATAAGATAATAATAAATGTAAAGATATACATTATATATTATAATTTAGAAAAAATTATGATTTCAAATTTGCATTATGAATATAAAAAATTAGTATAAATAAATATATATTTATAATTTTCGTTATATATATATATATATATGGATTATGCAAATTGTAAGTTTATGAATTTAAATATAAAAAATTCAATTAAATTCATAAAATGCTAGTAGAAAAAAATACAAATCAACCAAATTGCAGTGTGATGACAAATTTGTTGGGTTTGGACCAACTGGACTGTTTGTGAACAACCCTATTGTTAAATATATATAATTCTCTTTCCTCCATCATCTCCGTCTCCCTCTCTCTCTCTCTCTATTCTCTTCCCTCTAATTCTTCCATCCCTCCGTTATGTAGTATTCTCTAGTGGTTATTTCTCTCCTTCCAGTTATGTAACATAACAAAATTATCACATTCCACCAATGTGATGTGTCGCCAGAAAACAGGTGAAGCAGGCAGATCACCTGGCGGTGGAACGAAAAATCAGATTTGTTTGCACCCACTACCGCCGCAACTAAATATGCCTACCACCCCCCTTTTTTCTTTTTGAATCCGGTCAGGTTTTTTTCTTAGCATCCCAAAAATACTTTTTATTTTATTCTTTATTATATTATAAAAAAATTCACTTTTAGTTTATCCAACTATTTAACTCATTTTCTATTTTAAATTTTTATTAATAAAATTATTTTAAAAAAAAAAATAAAAAGATAAAGTAGAAAAAAAAATAGAGATAAAAATAGAAAAAAATAATAAAATATTACTTAGAAGTTTATAATGGCTTTTAAGAACATCTTCAACAGTTTTTATATTTTCCTTTTTACATAAATTTAAAGAGTTTTATACCTTTTAATAGTCTTTCTATATTTCTCCTTATTTATCTTACTCTTTAAAATTTACATTATCTCTTTTCAGATTTAAAAGCCACTTAGCCGAAGAGGAATAATGTAAATTTTAGAGAGTAAAATAGATAAGGAGAAAGATAAGAAGACTGTTGGAACGTATGAAATTCTCTAAATTTAAGTAAGGAATAAAATAGAGAGATCGTTGGAAATGTTCTTTATCTCTTACATTGTTCCTTAAATAGCTTTCCTTAGATGGGTGAGTATTGCTATAGAACTGATAATTTATAATACGATATGATTAAATGCCGCGAAATAATATAGATTTAGATGGATATGGACTATAACACGATTAAGACACAAAAAATTGTGTCATAAACGAATTTTATATGTTTAACATATTAAAATATGATTATATACGATTAAAAATATGTAAAAAATTTAATTATTCTAATATCAAATTATATAAGATATTTAAATATATATTATAATATTTATAATATATTTATATATAATAAATCTATAATAAAATATATTAAAATTAATTGTATAAGTATATTTTATATATAAATAAATATTATATAACTATTATATATTTGTAACTATTTATGTTTTGTATCGTATATATATATATATAAAATAAATTTAACTGATTATGTATAATTATTTTATATTATATAACTAATATACAAAATGTAACACTAAATAAGATACAATGCAATTATATACGATACGGATCGTCGGCTCAAAATATTGGGCTGGGGTGAGGGTTTTATGGGTTTAATGTAAAAGTAAATCATGTTCGGTCACGTCCTCAAATAAGTATAGTTTGTTGTCTTTGACTTAGCGACTACCACATGGCACATTCTCGCTAAAATGCTTCGATGGGAGGCTTACAAATAATTCGGTTTAACTACCAACGTTGGTCTTGGTCTTGGCTTTGATGTGATTTTGATAGAGGCCCTATAATCGATTTTGAAACATTGCAAGCTCCTAAGATAATTACTTCAATTATATGATTTTTTTTCTTTTTTTTTTTTTTGTTTCTATTGTCTGATTGACATGATCTTAAAAATGATACTTCAATTTTTTTCCCCCACAGGGCAAGTGAAATGACCTTGTCCCCACGATGCTGTGCTTTATATATATATATATATAAGAAATAAATTTTGAAGAGGCTTAATGCTATTAGATTGTCAAATTGTCAATACATTGATATATTCGAATCTTGGCCAACAATACAAAATGTCCATGCCATTACAGGTATACTTGTAGTATTTGTAGAATGATATAGGATAGGAGTGACTGAGTGAGGATTAAATTAAATATTAGAAATTCGGAACTATTGCACCTTTGCCAAGTTTACTATTGCATTGAATAAAAACATGGCATTAAGCTCCAAGAAAAGAATGTGTTACTTTTTTCCATTTTCATGTTTATACATTTGAATTCACTCATGAATAAAACAATAGTTTGATCATATGTACATCTATACATTTGCTACAATCAATGAAGGAAAGAAAAAACAAAAGAATTGTTGCAGAAATTATTTAGCAGGCTCGGCTATGAATGAAGCAGTGTTTTAAGATTGAGAGGTCCGGTGAAATCATTATTGCCACTCCAGATTAGCTGGGCAACTTGTTTGTAGACCTTTTCTGTGGGATGAACAGGATCAAAGAACACATATTCACTCACATCTTCACATACTTCATATCCTCCTCCTAACCCACAGCTCGATGACATTCCTCTATACGGACCAGCTCCACAGCAAGCCATTTTCGACTCCTTGAAACCTTCACCAATATTTAATCACAATATCTTTAGTCTACACTATCTATTTTTTATAAGTTTTAGGGCTTATTAGTTCATAAGTGAAGATACAGAAGAAATTTAAATAAAAATAGTCTTCATTATTATATATACTTACCATATTTTAAAGGATTTTGGATTCTTTCTTTTAATGCAGTGTATAAATCATAATATAAGTACTGAAAGTCCTTGAGCTGAGATTGTATATTTTGGAGGACTTTAGGAAGTGCTTCACTGTGCATGTTTATTGTAGTTGAAACTTCTTCATCGCAGCCCCCTTTGTTCTGCTCTAGTGCTCTCATAGTTGGTAGACATTCCATTGTCCCCAGACCAAGTACTCCAAATTTCCTTCCTCCAATCTTATAAATATCCTGAAATGCCAAATAACTATAAGATTAGACAAATTGACAATTATTAATTTTGAATTAATTTAACTGGATTGTGGCTCTTACTTTGATAACTGATGTGAGGTTGCCTAGGACCATATCCACATAGTCTTCCCTGGAGAAGGATTTGAATATAGATGAAGGTTCTATATAGTCATTGCCTCCAATGCTAATCAAATAAATGGCTTTGGAGAATAATGCCTCCGTTTCTGCTTCACCTATTTGCTTGCTTAGCTGCTTCTTCACATTATTTAGTTGAATTACTTGAGTCTTAAGATCAACTACCTGTGAATTAAACAAAGGTTCCATTAACACATAAAAATCACACTACAACTTTACAGATTGAATAATCAACTAAGTAATTAGAAGTAAGAAGACTGGGTAGGAAAAAAAAATGGCATACCCTGCCTTCATTTCCTTGATGGGTTTCAACAAGAGCACCTGCTCCTCCTGAAGCAAAGTTTGCCCCATGTATAAACTGACGATTAGCAGGCTGTAGATATGGTGGAACCAATGGCAACTTCATATACTCAGCTACAAGTTTTAAAAAGAAGAAAGTAAACCCATCAGTTATTGATCATAATTTATAATAGTGAAACAAATGATTGATAAAAGAGCGTGAATTTACCAATAAAATCTGGAATGAGTCGACCATTAGAAAACCTGCCAGTAGGATGTTGGAAATAGGTTTCACCATAGGGCGTGAAATTGGCGCGGCCAATGGGATTTCTGAGGAAATTATTATTGCCCGCATCAAACAATGAATCCCCAAAAACAAATATGGAAAAATCATTCTTTAGAGGAAAAGTTGGTGTTATTGGTGATTTGAGAAAGTTGGAATAGAAAATCTGCAGCAAGTAAACAAAAAATCTTGAAACCTCCATATGTCTCTTAGTTCCTGGTCTTTCTACTTCTGCACCCTCCTGATCTTGCCAACTCTAATTGCCTTTTATATTGCCAAACTACAGTCTCATTAGGCTTAATTATCAGTTTAAATTAATTAGCACGCCACGCCACGCCACTATTTCTTTTAAGCAAATTAGGCCGCCACCATTGAATGAATAAAGAAAGACTAATGACCATTTTTTGAATATATATGATTGTTTTTTTGGATTGAAAGGTCGTGAGCACTTCTTTGAAACTTCTTCAATCACTGACCACCTAAAAGTCTTCTATATTAAGCCAAATTAATCAATTTTGAATAAAACATAGGAATGAGTTTTCAATGGGTGAATTTCGCTTACCATGTAAATTATAATAATTCAGTACCCTGAAAATTATTTGTAATAAAAAGTATTTCAATTATATAAATTGTAATAATTCAGTATCATAAAAATTATTTGTAATATAAAAGTACTCCAATTATATAAATTGTAACAATTTAGTATATCAAAAATTATTTATAACACAAAAGCGTCTCAACTCTTATTTTATAACTAAATAGTACTTATGTTTTCAGCTATTATGGTTTATTTAGTCAATTAAATCAAAAAATTCAAAATCTGCTTTTGGAACACTCAACAGCATTCTTAAGTATCTCTTTTGTCTCTCTAACAGAAGTATGACACGAAATATCTAAATAAATTTTAATAAAAACAAAATTAATTATAATACCCAATTAGTAAAATTGAAATTTATTTGATGTAAATATTATAGTTATTTTTATTAAAATTTATTTGATATGGATATTTCATATCACACTTATATTAGAAAGGCTAACAATCAAAAACAGAAGTACTATTTAATTACAAAATAAAAGTTGAGGTATTTTTGTGTTATAAAATAAAAATTAAAGTACTTTTATCTTACAAATAATTTTTGAAGTACTGAATTATTACAATTTATATAATTTGAATATTTTTATATTACCAATAATTTTTGGTATACTAAATTATTAGTAATTATATAATTGGAATACAGTATTCACAATATTTGTAAGTAACAAGGAAAAAGCACAAGCAGATTCCAACGAAAACGATGGTTGGGTTGCCGTTTTTGGTTAAGCCACTGGCGGCTGCAGCCCTTTTTCTTTGGCTTTTTTTTTTTTTAAATAATTGTATATCCATTTTGTTGCGTTTAATAATTTTTTTTATTACTATTTTAAGGAAGCCAAGAGGCTTTGATTTCGGCGCAAATCCCTTACTGCCTGTTTGGAATTTGAGAAATTTATTTCCAATTCTAGAAATTAGATTTTTACAATAAATAAACTATTTATTTTAATTTTTGGAATTGAATTTACAGAATTGATTTATAATAAAAATTAAATTCTAGTAAAATATATAGAATTTATAAATAAATTTTATTGACAAAAATATTTTTGTTGGCTTAAAATTAATTGAACTTTTATTTTTTCTTTTTTTCTTTCGCAAACATAATTTATGTTTTTTCTTCTATTCTTATCTTCTTCTCTCTTCATTATTTAAGAGCAATTGAAATCTAAGTCGTTTAAGTAAAATTTTATCAAAGTATATAATATTATAAATAATAATTATAACTATAAATATGTTTGCAATTTTTTTTAAATATTGCATATCTACACAAAATTAGTTTATTGTTATACATATTTAACCCAAGTACATGTTTATGTATTTCTAAATAGATATACAATTTTCTTAAAGTCATTATAAAGTAATTTAAAAAAATATGTAAATAAATATCAAATTCTAGATTTGTTCCAAATACAATTAAATGAAATTTAATTAAATACTATATTTTAAGTTATATCATTCTAAACATGAAAATTCATTTACAAATGAATTTTAAGTATAATTTATTTTCAAATGCATCCCAAACTCTTAATTCACTCTTTCCAAAAGAGTTTAATGGGAGGGAATTAGTTCCATGCTTCAATTTTTTGACTATGGTGATTTGTTAATAATAAATTTTTAGATAAATTTTAACTATTATTTTATTTATATACTAATTCAACTATAATAATATTTATTTAATTATTTTATTTTTAATAATTGATACAGATACAAATGTAATATACAAAAATATCGTTTTATAAGTAAATTAACTTATAAATAACTTTAGTAAATTGATTTTTTTTTTTTTTTGAAAGATTTCCGCAGAAGGCTATCTCTAGTCGATGATGATGGCTATTGGGCCTTGGTTCGTGGATGGATTTAGCTACCAATGGGACTTGAGTTTTTCTGTTTGACCGTACTTTTCGTTTGTTTTTATTTTTATTTTTTTCTTCCAGCACTAATTTTATTGACAGTTTTTTACTATTAATAACGTATTTATTATAATTTAAATTCATATATTGTCAACTAAATTACAATTTTTTTCATGGTTTGTTTTAAGTAGTCTAACATTTGTAGAGATAACAATTTTCTCTTCACCTGCCTCAAATGAAATTATTTTTTTTAATATATTATATGTTCCGGCCAAATTCCAAAGTTTTTATATCGAAAGTAGAATAGGAACGGTATATACAATTCCACTCCATTCCTGCCCCAATATATATATATATATATATATATATAAATTTTAATATAATTAATAAATTTAAAAATAATAGAATAAAAATATACTATTTATTTAAAGTAATATATATTTTTTATTTAAAAATTTATATAATTAACTAATTAATTAAAATAATAAAAAAATAATTTTAAATATTGAAAAAAATATATAATAAAAATGGAGATTGGAGATCTCCATTCTCGTCAGGTGTATTAAACTAAAAAATTTTCTCTATCAGATATCGGGGCAGAGTTAGAAATGGGGACGAAAATTTTGGAGGAATAGAGATAGTGAAACCTGTTCCTAACCCGCTCTATTGCCACTCATACCTGGTCGAACTAATCTAGCCCAAATAGAAACTTCGGTTTTCAAAATGCACGGATTCGTGTTCCCATGTTTGCCTATTGCCTTCTTCCCTTATGCATGAATCCAAATTCTGTAAATATTGTTGGAAAATGGACACATGTATTACTTTTTATGTATGCAATGTCTTTCTTACATCAACAATTAAAAACTATTAAAATTATATTTAAAAAAATAAAAATACCCAATTTACACTTGAATATATATTTATAATTTAGTATTAATCCCACATAATAAGAAATCTAATTCAAAAAAGTTAAATTTTCCATATATTTTGTAATATTTTCCATAAATATTAGAAATTTTAACTGTCATAATCACTCCCCAACCACTTTCAATTTTCACAAAACTATTATTTTCTCTTCCATCAAGTTTTAATGGAGGAGAGTTTGAAATACTTATATTGAGAATATCTATAAAGTCAGTTATATACAAAAATCATGCACGGAGAAAAAAAATACCACACGAACCAATTCTTCGTTTTTTAGTGAATGAATTTTATATGTGATATCTATGTGAGAATTTTAACTTACTTAATAAAGTAAAAAAAAAAAAATTAATTTGTATATATATAATATATGCAAACAGTATATAGAGATGCATATATAGTTTTATATGTAATAAATATATGAATTTTATATGCAGTATCTATATGAAAATTTTAATTTAAACTTAATAATTAGTTTAAAAAAAAGAAATAAAATGTATATGTGTAATATATGCATATATAGAGATAAATGTGAATTTTATATGTCTTAAGTATATGAATTTTGTAAGTAATATATATGGAAGAATCTTGCCTTAATAATTAATTTAAAAAATAAAAATATTAATTTAAAATTTTTTTTAATTTCAATTCAATTTTCAGTCTATATAAAAAGAGGTGATGGAAGAAAATATAATTAGATCAAGTTTTAACTATAAAAAAAATGCCATTTAAAGTAAAAAATAGCCTAATTATCCCATATTTTTAAAAAAGTATATAAAAGTTGAAAATACAATAAAATGTGAAACAGCATTTTACATAGATAACAAGGTATGTGGTGTATTTTCTACACTATGGTTTTGAAATTGGGATGGGGAAAGAACATGAGGGTATATATAGAAGGAGGCAAAGATTGTAACTTTCCCAGGCTATATAATTGAGTTTTGATTGATTGATGAAGCTATCTAGCTTTGAGTAAAACAAGGAACAAAAGCAGCAGAATGGCCAGTGGCGGAGCCACCCAACAACAGCCGCCGCCTTACAGCCCTTATCGCCTTCTCAAATCCTTGGGAGGCCACGAACTTGCTGTATCGTGCGTAAAATTCTCCAACGACGGCACCCTTCTAGCCTCCGCCTCCCTCGACAAAACCCTAATCATCTGGTCGGCGTCAACTCTTTCCCTTCTCCACCGACTGGTTGGCCACTCTGAGGGTGTTTCCGATCTGGCTTGGTCATCGGATTCCCATTATATCTGCTCTGCCTCCGATGACGGATCTCTCCGTATTTGGGACGCTCGACCTCCATTTGAGTGCCTAAAAACTCTGAAAGGCCACTCAGATTTCGTCTTCTGTGTGAATTTCAATCCGCAGTCGAATCTCATCGTATCGGGGTCGTTCGATGAAACGATTCGTATTTGGGAGGTGAAGACTGGGAAATGCATGAGCGTGATTAAAGCTCATTCGATGCCAGTCACGTCTGTGCATTTTAATAGGGATGGTTCATTGATTGTGTCTGGGAGCCATGATGGGTCTTGTAAGATTTGGGAGGCCTCCACTGGAGCTTGCTTGAAGACGCTTATTGATGATAAGGATCCAGCCGTGTCGTTTGCCAAGTTCTCCCCCAATGGCAAATTCATTCTTGTTGCTACTCTTGATAGCACTCTTGTAAGTTTTCCTTTTTGTTCTATCAAGTTTCGTTTTTTGATTATAGACTCTGATTTTCACATCTTACTCAATACAATTTTCCTGAAAAAAGGTGATACATTTTTTAAATTTAAATGTGGGTTGAATTCGTATCAATCTTTAGTTGAACCTGTTAATGTGAAATTCTATGAAAACTGAAGTATCAAGAATTCTGAAATTTGATTTGTAGAGTTTTATGGGCGAAATTCGCGATGTTAGATTGCAACAATTTACTATTTCAAAAATTATTTATAATATAAAATTACCTTGTTACAATTTGCGTAGTAATTGAGTACTAATATAATTCACCCGAGTTTTATCTATCATGGGAAAGCAAGGATCCACTTGTTTCTTGAGTTCCAAATAACTAAGTTTTGAACCTTCATCCTAGTATTTGTTTCCAAGACACTTGGATATGTTTATCTGTTTTTCTATTAATACATGGTTTCAAATTTCTTAATTCAGAAGCTTTGGAATTACTCAACTGGGAAGTTCTTGAAAATTTACACTGGTCATACGAATAGAGTGTACTGCATCACCTCAACCTTCTCTGTGACAAATGGGAAATACATTGTAAGTGGATCAGAAGACAATAGTGTTTACTTGTGGGATCTCCAGCAGAAAACTATGGTTCAGAAACTTGAAGGCCATTGTGACACAGTCATTTCTGTAACATGCCATCCCTCTGAGAATAAGATAGCTTCTGCTGGCCTTGCTGGTGATAGAACCATTAAAATTTGGATTCAAGATTCCTGAATTGATTTTGTTACAAAAATGTTTTAGACGCAGAAATTTTGAGGGTTCATTGCTTCAGATTCTCATTACAGGTTTTGTTGTTTTATGTTGTTGCTTCTACTTATGTGGCCATAATCTTGAGAAGTGACAGTGGGAAAGTGCACATCAAAACTACTATTATCATTATGGCAGTATTCTTCTTCACATTTTGTTTAGGAAATCAATTTCCAAAATGAACAGATAACAAAGAAATAGTAATTCGCCTATTGTATGATGTAATTATACCGAACAGAAAAATTAAACGAAGCATTACAGGTGGTACAGACCCAAAAAATTGAAGTAAAAATTTACCTTATTTTTTACAAGTACATAGATAATGTACATTTCTTGGAGAAGGTCTCAGAATTTCCAGGAAAAGATGCCTGAACATCAACCAGTTATAGAAAGGTTACAAATGCATCAAAATCATGGATCGATAAAGAGAGGGAAAGAAAATATAAGAAATTTTATTTTTTTTTAAAAACGTACTAGATGATCTTGAAACACATCCATATTCAAGAAATCATAATTCTTGAATTGAAGCTCTTTATAATTGAAGTCTATGTCACATTCTAATGCAATCTGCAAGGTAGTTAAGTGATCACTTCAATATTTCTTGAGTCTTTAAAGCAAACGATACTTGCAAATTCACGAGTGAGTATAATTTATGATGTATTAGACTATTCATGATTATATTTATGACTTAAATCAGGGAAAATTATGAACCGAATTTAAGCAAGTAATCGATGAGTTTTGATGAAGAACAAACCTTAATCTTGGGCAAGGATAGGTGAAATAATAGCAGTTGGACTGTAATGTCACCTAAAATTTTCGTTGGAATAACCTTCTTGCTTGCAGTCAATGGTGACAAACCTTCGCTAATGATCTGTGTAACATTGAGACAATGCAGAGAAACCTGTGCAGTTACAGCAATATTTTCACTGTAAGGAGGCTGGTAGAAACCTGGAATTTTAATTAGTCCAGCTGGAATTCCGTGGTAGTAAAGATTAAGCCATGATGGGCTATATTTTATGCCAACTTTGTTTTGATTTTGGGCATTTAAGATCAGAGAAACCACAGATGAAACCAACAGGCTTGAACTTGAATAAACACTGAGCTTATATGAATCCACCTCAATTGTTGAAAGAGAGAATCTTGGCTCTTGAGGCCTCAATATGAAGATCAGAACCAAGGTGAAAATCCCAACTGCTATAACTAATAACAGTAAAAGAATGAAGGCAAAGAAACAGCAGCCCTTGAAAGAAACAAGCATTGTTTTGGAGAAATAATGATTTTTTTTTTTTTTTGGATTTTCCATTAGGAGTTAGCTAGGTAAGATAGGCAAAATAATATACCCTTATAATAGTGTTTAATTTATTGATTTTGATTCCAAATGGTGGAATTTGAGGTTTCCTTCTCAAGGCATTATCTTATTCCTTTCTTCAATATGACTTTTGAGTTATTTTGAAAAATTCAACTTTTTGTCCAAAGCATTATACTTTTCTTCGAATATTTTCTCAATTTTTTTTATTAATAGAGTTTACATTGAGATTCAAAACTAGCTAGCAATTTCATAATTCTATTAGTACTTTCTCAATCTTGTACATTCATGTTCAAAAATATTGTTGAATGGTTTGTTGTTGGGCTAATGGGTTTTTCGCCATTACATAGGCCAAATTAGTAGCTTCATGGCCCAATAATATGCAATACAAATGCTCTTCTAGTAAGTTTATTGAACATTGTTACACTAGTTAGTAAATTTATTTTTTAAAATGTATTATGAAATTTTTTATATTTAGTTTTATTAATTAAAAAAATTTTATTTTTTTAGTAAAATAATTTATTAGTTAACTAAAAAATATCAAAAAAAATATATTTATTTATACTTTTGATAAATTTTACATTTTGTTAATTTAAAATATATATTAAAAAAGAAAGATATATTTAACATTTTAGTATCAAATTGATTGCATTAAAATTTTTTATTATTTTTTTAAAAAAAATAAATTTAATATTTTATTTATATTTAACTGTAAAAATAAACAGTAAATCTCGTGAATGTCCAAATAACATAATATTCTATTAAATAGAAGAGTATTTGTATTGCCGTTTTAAACGGCAAATCTCATAGGTGTCATAACATTTGATGCGAATTTTAAAGTGTTCCAAGAAAACGATCCCTAAAAAAAATCATCAAAAATCAAATTTTGAATGCTTTTTCAATTGTTCCAGTTTTTTCCCTTTTTTTATTGCCACTGTTTTTATTTTTATTTTGAAATAATTACTAAAATAAATTGAATTTTTAAATATGGTATCAAAATTAAATTTTATTTTTTATTTTCTTATTTAAATATACAAATTTTAAAAAATTTTATCCATTTATAAATTTTAGTGAAATTTTACTAGCAAGATTAAAAATATTGTACTGTCTATAAAACTGAATCATCTTAAAAACTTTAATACGTCATCATTTTTATTTTTTCTAAAATTTTAAAAATAAAATCTCTTTTTAAATTTAAAAAATAATATATGTAGCTATCGTGCATAGAAGTTGTCTGGTCAAGGAGAAACAAAAATTTTCGAAAATATTTAGATTTTAAAATTTTAGAAAAAATAAAAACGATAAC
>CATIWF010046450.1:0-47732 GCA_949630135.1 Balakata baccata
ACATGATTTAATTTATAATTTATTAATTTAATTTATTTGCTTAATTTTTATTAACTATTACCAAATATAATTTATCAAAATCTAATTTTATAAATTGTATTGTAATTTTTTATAAAATAATTAACAAAATTTAATAAAAAAATTAAAAAAAAATTGGATCCTCATACATGCAAAAGCATGCACGTGGAATGTGGTGCGCCACTTCAAGTGGCACACCCAATGAATAGTACCACGCGCCAGTTCGACTGGCACGCGTTGCCACAAATTCAGATTTTTTTTTCAAATAACCATAAATTCTGAAATTTTTCAAAATATACCCCAAAATGGTAAATAGTTTAGGGAAATAACATAAATTAAGAAACATCCCTTAAAACAACTTTGAATTTGGATAGCAATGACGTTATCAACAAAATTTCATATCGAGCTCCAATGTGTAATCAATGTGAAAATTTATTTTTTTTCACTTATACAAATACGAGGAGAAAATGAAATTGCATTAATATATCAAATTATTAGCCAATTTCCTAGCTTGTAATTTATTGCATTATTTATTGAGTTATATTTTGGTGGGATAATTGAACAATATAATATTGAAGGATATGAATCTTCAAATTCAAGTTTTTGTGAAATTGATGGGTTTAGTCATCATGAAGATAATTTCAATATGGATGACTCTAAAGAGTATGATAATTATGAGGAAGACGATGATATCAATGATAATGAAAATGAGAAGGATAACATTGATATTGATGAGGATGATGAAAAAAACTACTATGATGAGGATAAAAAATGAATATGATCAATTGATTGAAAGTGGTTGTAGAGCTGAATATGTAGTTGATAGAGATCATTGGACACGTATAAATAGTTGTGACATAAACGAAATGGAAATGAACAGAAATATACCAGATGTGGGTATATTCTGAGATTCTTCAAAGAAGTTTCGCATAGGAATGAAATTTGATTGAAAGGAAGATGTGAAGGTTGCGGCAAAGGTGTACTCAATGAAAGTTAGATGACAATTTAAAAGTTGTGAATTAAGACCAACTACAATCACCATTGTTTGCAATATTAGAAAAAGATATAATTGGAGATTGCAAGCTACATAGAGGAAAAAAACTGGTGTTTGAGAGATAACTCGATATGGCCCTCACACTTGTAGTGCTCTTGGAGAATCACAAAACCACAAGAATTTTGACTCTGAATTGATATCAGGCTATATTAAGAGCATGTTATGGAAGTAACCTGATATTATAATGAAGACACTTATTGAAGACATGAGGGATAAATTTAACATAACTCCCTCATACAAAAAAAGTATAGCATGCAAAGCAGAGAGCTATTACAGAATTGTTTGGAAATTGAGATAATTCCTATTTACATCTATGTGACTTTTTGCATAATGCATGCATTAGAAACATAGGTTCTTTTTGGAATGTTGAAGGTGAGGCACACATGGTCAACGGTCCTCTTGTTGAAGGCATCCGTAGGTTTAAATGGATATTTTAGGCGTACAAGTCATGTATTGAAGGTTTCAAACATTACAAGCAATTTCTCTATGTTGATATAACATTTTTATATGGAAAATATAAATATGTTCTTTTGATTGCTCAATCTATATATGGTAATAGTAAAATATTACTAATTGCATTTGCTTTTGGGAAGAAGAAAAACAAAGAAAACTGGAAATACTTCATGAATCTACTACGCTATACTATTTGTGATAACCGTAATGATATATGTATTATTTTTTATCGTCACATAGGAATGAAGTATGCAATAACTCAGGAATTATGGCTTCAAAATCTACACAAATATTGCATTCGTCATATTGTCAGCAACTAGAATACTAAATTCAAGAATTAAAGTATGAAAAAATTAGTTCAACAAGCTTGTACGTAAATCCATTTAAATTATTTTCATCATTAATTATTTAATATTGAATATAGTAATATATAAGTAACTTGATAACTTTAAAAAATTAAATTTGTTAATGCTTGGTAATATGCACAAAAAGCGAAAATTCAAGAAGTTGATGAAGATAATTGAAGTGAGGGACCTTAACTCATTTGCTTGATTAGAAAAAATCCCTCAATGCAAATAGACATTAGCATATGATGCTATATATCGTCATGGTGTGATAACCATAAATTATTCTGAGTCCACTAATTTGATGTTGAAGAAAATTAGGTTTATACTTGTAACTACAATGATGCATATATTGTTTGAGAAGCTAGTTGAATTATTTGATGAATATCAAGCTAAATATTCACTAGCACTTACAAATAATTATCAATTCACTCTTAAATGCATAGAGATTTTCAAGCATCAAGTGTAGAAGGTTTATGGGCATCAAGTTTGGTCATATGACAGAGAAAATAGTGTATTTGTGATCAAAACATTAAATAACAATGAGATGAGGAAAGGTGGTTACAGTCAAACAGTTAAATTGGCACAACATATATATACATATAGGAAGTTTCAGCAAAACAAGATATCATGTTCCCATGCCATTGCAGCTTGTATAAAATATAAGATAGATTATACTCAATGTATTTCTCCATTTCATAATATGGTCTAGACGATAAATGTTTGGTCAACTTCTTTTGAAGCCCTCGGTCACAAGGATTATTGGGCAACGTCAACTGAATTGCCTGTTGTGCCAAATTCTTCATGGAAGCGTAAAAAATGGAGACCAAAATTATCCCGTAGAAAAAAATGAGATGGACTGGAAAATATAAGAGGATCAACATATATCCTTTTGTGGTAAATATGATCATACGGGTCATAATGCAAGAACATATCTTAACAATTAGTTATGTGATATATAATAGATATATTATTTGATGTGTAATAAAGCTATTATTTTATGTCCTGTAAATGTATTTGTAAATTAAAAATTTTGTTGTTCAAAATAAATGTATTCATATAAAACATTAATTATTATTTCAATCAATGTATTGATATTTCTATACGGTAACATCGTTGTTTAAATACTTATACTCTAAAAATATTTTAGGTATGACATCTCACAAACGCGATAATATGAATTCCGAACTATACAATACTTTATTGTTGTATTTATAGTCACAACATAGATCTCAAGCAATTTAAAACAATGAGATAATAAAAATTATAAGCATTTCACTCTAATATTATTTATATGACATTTTATATCATGTAATGATACATATTATATGTTTAATTTTTATCAGATCGAAAACGAGGTGCTTTGCTGCAGATGTAGTAGTAGAACTATGCATATAATAGGTAATAATGTTCAGATAGATTACCACATTCTGGTGTTGTTAAAACATACCAGATTTCATGGATTAGTGCAACTATTTTTTTTCAACTTGATTGACATTTAATAACTGCACTAGTTGAGAGATTTAGACCAGAGACACATACATTTCATAAACCAGAAGGAAAATGTACAATTATTATTCAGGACATAGCTATTTTGACTGGTTTACCTATTGATGGTCTCCTTATTATTGGATAGACCAACGGTGATTGACCATCTATTTGTGAGAGTTTATTAGGAATTAGACATTCAATAGATGCAATTAGAAGTTCTTCTCTAAAATTAGGATGTCTCACAAACCAATTTGCTGTACTACCTCATGGAACTGATATGCATACTATTTTACATCACGCATATGCACATATTCTATGTATCATCAATGAGTGCTTATTATATGGCAAAAGCACTGGAAGAGTGTCATTAATTTATCTTCCATTTTTAGAGGATTTTGCAAGTATCAACTAGTATAATTAGGGAGCTGCCACATTGAGTTTTAATATAGAGAATTGTGCATGGTGTATCCTTATGTGTCTCAAATTGTAGGCGTATTATTTATATTATAGCTATGGGTATGAGAGAGATTTCCATTTCTTACTCAGAGAATAAGGGTAAATAAAATACCTCATAACGCACCATTAGGTCGAAGGTATATGGTTTTCAACTATTAATATTATTCAGAGAAATACTATTGCGTAAATTTTATATATTTCATTATATACAACAATTATTATAGATGGATCGGTAAGCGGATAGTGCATGAAATACCTACACATGAGCTCATATAAATCCAATACAGACTAGATACTTGTTGTTCTGATGAAGTGTATTTTGTGATCTTATAATTTTTTTTTTATAATTAGAGGTGTATTTTATTATCCTTTAAATTCTTTGATTTGTTCTAACAATCAATATTAATGGTGTTTAACATCCTATGTTTCATTGAATAGATTATATGAGAACCATATATAACATATGTCATTCAATCTTTACCAGCCGATTGCTTAAAAGGTCGTGCAATATGGGGGGTTGTTGTGCCACTAATATACATGCATATAGTGGAGTGGCACCAGCCTAATCGGACTCTCAGACAGTTTGGCCTACAACAACCAATCCCTGGCCCACCATAACAGATAGATGAACTTCACTCTGTAGTTCTACCTTACAACATTGGTAGAAATTGGAATGAAAAACATTCAAGATGGATTCAATTATGGAACAACAGAGCTCATCATATGGTCACAGACATATCATCTGATGATCCACTCCACTATCATTCACAATATATGGAATGGTATCAACGAGTTGTAGGGAGGTAGATTTCTCATCAAGGTATTGTTGTTGGTGCATCAGTATGTATACGCATTCTTAATTGGTTAAAATAATTAAGATGTAATTAATGTATCTTAATTATATCTTAATCGTGCACATAACTCATTTTGATAAATTTTTATATTGACTATAGACTAATACACTTGAGCACCTTTCATTATCAACCACTGCTTATCCTACACAATAGATTGCCACCAATTTGTTAGCGGCACTGCGTGAAGATAGACATAGGGTCACAGTGCAGCCTCCTTATCCTGCACTAGCTCCTACCCCAATTTTGGAAGAATTGCAGCGAGTATGTGCTCCATCTAAACAACCATCACGTCGTCGCCGATAACAACATAGGGATGTACCTGTCCCTGCATCTACACCTTGTTATCGTGTCCCTGAGTATGTTTACTTTCATCAGTTTCAGCAGTATCCATCTGGTCTATCCACATCTAGTGGACCATAAATGCCTTCTACAACTATGTTCTCAACACAGGCTTTCTCAACACCAGCCTTCTACTCTTCTAGCCCATTTATAAATCCATATGTTGCCTCCGCATATAATCAACATTCGCAACATTCTGAGTTTATGTATACTCAGACGCTTTATACACCACTAAATTTAATGGGTTCGTCCACTTTTGGACCCTCTTATAAATACATTTTTCCTACATGACAACAATACTTTCTAGGTGGTGTGGCAAATGATGAATTTGATGATAGTGACGATGACGATGACGGTAGTGGTGGGAGTAGTAGTGGTCAGACACGAGACTCTAGCTTGATGGATATGAGTGCTCGAAGAATTGAAGCTAGACGACAAAGAAGACTGAAATCACAAATTCGAAGAAATCGGCATTGCGGGACTTAATTGATTTTCTTTCCATCACAAGAGTTTTTTTTGTATATTTTTCATCACTAAACAAGAAAAATGTTCTCGTAATATTTTTTCATTTATTTGTGAGAAATTATTATATCAAATGTAAATAAATATTATTTATATTAATTATCTCAAAATTTTAAGTCAATTTATAAATTTTATTTATTCATTAAATAATAGTTAATAATTTTTCAGTACATAAGTAGTAACTAATTAACAATTTAATTATATTATAATAAACTTTTTATATAATAATTCTTAACTACAAGCAAATATCAAATTATTATTTATCTATAATTTTTTTCTACAAAATTAATTATTATTATCAACAAATAATTAATTATTATTAATTTTTAAACAATAATAGTATACTTAGGTTACAATATAAAAATTACTAAACAAATGCATGCATAAAAAAACGTAATAAATAGTTAAAAAAATTGTAGTTCAGTGTGCTACAAATTTTATTTATTCATTAAATAATAGTTAAATACATAACTAGAACTAATTAACAATTTAATTATATTATAATAAACTTTTTATATAATAACTTTTAACTATAACTTTTTTCTACAAAATTAATTATTATTATCAATAAAAAAATAATTTTTAATTTTTAAACGCTACAATCTAAAAGTAAAAATCAGTTGAAAAAAAAATCAAAAGTGGCGCACTGGTAAGTGCACTATCTGCCAGTCAATCCAAAACTACATCAAAATCGAAAATATTTTTCAAATTACACCAAGTTGAAAATTTTTTAAAAACGACACCAAACATGTAAATAATTTCTAAACTATAACAAACTAAGAATTATCCCAATTAATAAAACAATACTAGTTTGATTTGTGTTTGCTAGTCACTAGCACAGGACTAGCTGCCTTTTTATGCTAAGCTCCAAACTCATGTACCACCAAAAGAAGTAAGAAAAGTAAAACTAGGATAGGGATTATTGATTGGAGTGGTTAATGTTATAGTTAATTAGAGACAAAGAACGTTAATTTTTAGAACAAGAAATGAAAAGGGTACACCGAAAGTTTTTTTTATTTATTTAATAAATAAATAAATGAGTGAAAAATGGGATTATGTAAAGTGAGAATGGCATAATGAAGGGTGTAATGCACTTGAGAACATGGGGGAATGGCCCCCTCCATCCACTACACCTTGCGTATAGGATTAGCCTTCTTTGCCTTTTTCATGCTTTGGGACCTTCCACGGAAGGAGGGACCATTTCAAGGTTACTTACTCTTCCATATTTAAATCTAATTAAACATATATAAATATTATCATATCTTGCTTCTATGATTCATAGTCACGATTGCATTTCAAACATTTTAAATCGTTCATTGCATAGTTAGCATATATAGCATTTTAAAATAATTAGGATAAAGTAAAATTAATTTTATAAAAAAAATTTGCATAGGTTGGTACTTCAACTTTTTTATTAAAAAAGAAATTGTAGAACTTTTTATCAAGAAAAGGGCTCAAAAAGCAAGAGGGCCGAGCAAGCTAAGCCTAAATTAATTTGTGAAGAAAATGAATTGAAATAAATTAATAAAGGTTCATGATGTTGCATGTACTATTCATAATATGAAACATGGTAGGGCTTAGAGCAGATGGTAGGAAGTGGAGAAGCTTAAAGCTATATATATATAATTGTTCTTCTTTAAAAATAATTAAAACAAAATAAAGAAGAAAAATAAGAAATGTTTGATATTTATGTTCTTGTTCCTATAATTAGTGGGGGCATCTCCTTAATTATTGCTTAATTTCAAAGGACCACTTTGTCAAAAAAAAAAAATGGTTTAGGTACTCAAATACCCTTAATTAGTGATTGATATATGAACAAATTAAGTTGAAACATAATTATATTCCTTTAAAAAATTGATATCATTGGGAGGCTTTGCAGAGGTAAAATTCTTCAAAATTACCCTATTGTTGCATTGTTTTTGAGGTTTTTTTTTATTAGGAGGATCAATGTACTACATATTATATAGAGATGTTTGAAATTATTGCTGAAGCTCCTAAAAGTATGTTTTGATTTTTTTATTTAATTAACTGATTTTTTTTTAATTTTTTATAAGCTTTTTTTTAAATCTATTTTTAGAAAAAATATCTATTTATCTGTTTTTATCAAAATCAGTTTTCAAAAATAAAAAAAATATAAAATATAAAATTTTTTCCAAAAAATACATTTTCGAAACGTAATGTCAAATAAGTCTATAATATTAGAAATTTTTTTTGTATTTAGTATAAATGTGTAAAACTTTTAACCATATTAGTGGATAGCAGTATGTAAAAAAATTTGAACTCAAAAAATTTAACAAAACTCTTAATGGGAGTTATTGAATAATTTATTTAATCATTATTTTTTACATGTCATAATAAGTAATAGATTCTTCGATTCAAATTAATATGAAATGATTAGAAAATAATTAGTATATTAATTTTTGAGACATCATACTATGAGAATATTACTTATAATTATTAATTTTTAGGATTTGGGTCTAGTAGTCAAAATAGTACAAATTATTTATTTATCATATCAAAATGTGATCATCATAAAAAATTAATTATAGCACAAATTATTATTAAATTAGGTGAATAAATTGGTAATAATTCACAAATACAGTGTTCTTTTTCTTCCATTAAAAAGCTAAAACCCTACTAGTAGGCTTGGAAAAGCTTGCTTAACGTCAGATTGAGATTAAACATCTTATGTGCTATAATATGGGTAGGGTGGGAATCTTAACTCTTACCCATTAATTCATTCATATCCATCCATTTAAATTAGAATATGAGTTATAAATAGATAGTTTAAATATAAATGGGTTCGATCTATTTTAATCCATTAATATATAGATAAATTAGAATTGAATATAAATACCCATTTAAATCTATATATAAGCTAAAAATTTTTTTACTCTAAATTTTTATTAAATTTCTTATAAATTTTTTAGAAAAATTATTTAATATATTAATAATTTTTAGCCATTTTTTATATGTTTACATAAAAATTTTTAATTTTTACTAGAAAAAATTAATATTTTTATTGTTAAAAAATTAATTTTTGAAGTTTTTAATAGAACTTTTTTAAAAAAATAATTATACATTTAAACTGTTACACTTATATATTTGGAAAATTGATTAATGCACACTAATAGGACTCAAATAAGTCAAAATAACTGGAAATTGAACATATTATGATCGAAACAACACCAATAGAATCAGTTGACTCAAAAGAAGTGAATGATTAGTATATAAACTTGTGACACTAAATTATCAAGTGAGACTAATAAAAAAGGTAAAATCATAAATTTATGATTTTTGGTCCAACAAGTGAGTTGTGAATCGAGCGTATCAAGACGTAGAACATATTAAAACAAGTCTGAGTAAAATTTTACACCAAAATTTTTTCATTTAAAGTCTCAAATCGATGAAATAAAACTCAAGTTTTATATACATTTTAGTTATATAGATAAATAAGTGGATTATGGTTAAATGAGTACAAGTATCCATATAATAAACTAAATTGGCTATAAATGGATTAATGGCCATAAACAATCCAATCCATTTATAAGCAACTCATATCTACCCTAACTCACCCATTTGCCATCCCAAATTTGGGCGATGGAAAATCCTTTTCTTTCTAGTTTGACGCATGGCTTGAAAGGGAATCTGTGAGTGATAAATTTAGATCAGTGTGTTTTAGTAAAGTTGGAGTAGCCAAAGAATCTAGAGTTTGTGAATAGTGGAGAGAGAACAGATGGAGACTTCCTGATCCGCTGAATGAAGAAACCCTTGTTGCTTGGAATTATATCACTAAAAAGTATACTCTTTCTAGCAATTGCGGGGACTGTATTAGCTGGAAGGGAAACTCCAAGGGTGTATTTTCTATCAAGAATGCTTGAAATTGTTTGAAGTCCTCTGTGCCGCATGTTCCTTGGGAAAAAATCATTTAGAGAAATGGTCAAATCCCGAGACACAGCTTTATATATAACTTGGCTTACACTTATTTCATGATTGGTAAAAATTTTTAAAAATAATTTTTCTTTTTCCTTATTTTCTCTCTTTGCTAACCAATCACTCAAGAATTGAGTATTAAAGAGTGTTGAAAAATAGAGTTATTCTTAATGATGCAATCCATTGTTAAAACATGATTAACATTAGCAGATCAGCCGATTTTGATCAATTTTTTTTTTTTGTAATTTTTTTGTTTTGGATTTATTACATTCTTGAGCCCAAATAGATGATGAACAACATTAAGGGGTGTCAATCAAGTGGAATCTTGGGTATGTTCCTAATTATTGGCCTCAATTTTTTTAAAAAAAATTAATATTTTGATGAAATTTTTTTAAAAAATTTTCTAAGACTCACCAACACAAATATGGGCCATTTGAATTCGCTGAGGGTTTAAGGATGCCCAATTGGGCTACTAAATGGGCTGTCCATATGAAGTTTCACTCTCGCTGTTGTTTGCTTTCCCAATCCATCTCTCTTCTTCAATGGACAAAAATAGAAGCTCTAAAACCCTAATTATTTGGTTTTAAGGCCATATCCTTAGATTCCATTGGGGAAATCAGCTCAGAAAGGGATTTCGAAACAGGCGAATGCTAATGGGCTAGCTGAAAACCAATTCGAGGTGTGTTTGATTTCGCTTTCTGAGTTTTATTTCAATGTTTTGTTGTTGATTATGGTGGTTTTACTTCTAATTTTCATTAAACCCTGAAAGAATGACATTCTGGATCTGCCGAGCTCTTATATCGCCCTCTTTGAAGAGCTCTCGTCTCCTTAAAATTCCAATTTTGGAATCAATATCTCTCGTTTTCTTTTCCACTTCCAGCCCACCAAATGCTAAACCTAAAATCACAGTATTCGATTACTTGGTTAACTATCAGCAATTCTCTCCTCACTCCGCTTCGAATATCTCACCCACGTCCCCTAAGTTCATTAAGAAACCACAGAATGCTGATTCTGTGATAAATTTCCTCAAGGAAAGTGGGTTTGCTAAAAACGACATAGAAAATGTTGTCCAAAGAGTACCTAAGATTCTCTCTGCTAACCTTGAGAAAAGTATTAAGCCCAAATTTAATATTTTTCAGAGTGTGGGTTTTGACTCTACTGCTGTTTGTGAGATAATTTCTGCTGATCCATGGATTTTGACTAGAAGTGCTGATAATAGGCTCGGACCGTCTCTTTTGGTGTTGAAGAATGTTTTGGGATCTAATGCTGCTGTTTATAGGTTATTAAAGCTTTCTGGGTGGTTTCTGAAACACGATTTGGAAAGGATACTGATGCCTAACATACAATACTTGAAGAGTTGTGGGATTAGTTCCTCTCAGATAGTTAGATACGTTTTTAACTTTCCGCGTTTTTTCCTTATAAAGACCGAGACTATTAAGGGTTTTGTTGAAAGAGTTGATGAGATGGGTGTTGATAGGAAATCCATGAAGTTTCTTCCTGCTATTAGGGTGGTGGGTTCTATGACTAGAGAGAAATGGGAGCTTAAGTTGAAGCTCTTGATGGAACTGGGCTTCTCAGAGGAGGATATTTTGTTTGTTTTTAGGAGGGCACCTCAAGCACTTGGTGTATCAGACAGGAAGATTAAGGAGGTAATACAGCTGTTTTTAAGTGAGGAGGTAAAGCAGCTGTTTCAAAGTGTTGAAAACGTGGACATTTCTTATATTGCTAACCACCCAGAGATGCTAATTTACAGTGTCGAGAAGAGGCTAAAGCCCCGACTAGGAGTGCTTAAGGTCCTTGAAAGTAAGAATTTGATTAAGAAAAATCGTAATTTGGCTACAATTTGTAAGATGAGTAATGCTCAGTTCGTGCACAATTATGTCATTCCTTATTCAGATGACCTAGGAGGTTCATATGTGGCTAGTTATGGTTCTTAGCCAACAGATGTTCACTGATAATAAATACTCGATGTCTGATGCCATATTTTGTTACAATTTTTGATATATGATCTATGATACCTCTAGAGGATCCGTGTTCTAGTGCTTGCCTTGAAATGCATTTATGTTCATTTTCAACAAAACCATGAACTGGAACTGGAGGTATTCAGGTATTTTATTTTTACTGAATGTTTTCGTTATTTCTTGTAATTTAAAAGTTGTTATAATAGTAGAGAGGTAACTTTTAATTCCTGTTCCGGTGATTCTGTGGATTATTGATTTTTGCCATCTTATTTTTGCATGTGCATGCAATACCTGTGCAGTCAAAATTTTTGTTGTATGTTACTCTTGAAATAGGTTGAATGCATGTTATTCTGTTTTAGATTTTTCATTTTCCAAAATTCTCAGTTATTCTGTAATACCATGTTTTTTATTATGTTTATAAATCTTATAAGCATCCAGAAGGGGCTGTTAGCATTTTAATCATATGCAAATAACAGTCATAGCATTAATAAATTAGTACGGACTCAGTCAAAAGTTTGGTTACCTTCATATTAAAGGATTTTGATAAACTAAGAAGGCTTGTTTAGATGGGTTGTCATAGGAAATCTAAGAATGTCTCTTCCTGCTATTAGGGTGGTAAGTTGTATGACTAGAGAGAATTGGTAGATTGTGTTGAAGCTATTGAGGGAACTGGTTTTGACTGGAGGAAATTTTGTTTGCTTTTAGTAGGATTCCTCAAGTACTCTTACTAGCAGAGGGGAATATTAACACATCTACTGCTGACTGATGAAGACATGGATATCTCTTGTATTTTTAGCCACCCTGAGTTACTTATTTACTGTATAGCCAAGGTTAATGCCCTACTGGAGGTGGTTAAGGTTCTTTTAAAGTAACAATTTGCTTAAGCAAAATGCTAATTTGCCCATGATTTTTGCATTTAACTGATGCACATTTCTCATGCAAGTATGTGATTCCTTATTCAGGTGGACTTGGAGAGCTGTACGTGGCTAATTAGGGGTCATAGCCAACACAACATGTATTCCTGCTCAAGAATTCTTGGTAGTTAAAAGAAACGTATCTATATGTTTTCAATTATATGATTTGTAGTATCTTTGGAGAAATCATGTTTGCCATTCAATGAAATAGCCGTGAAGTAGGGATTAATTAATTAATATTATTATTATTATTATATGTAAATGCAAACTTACAGAGCATAAATTCGATTTAAAACTTTTTTATCTGAAAGAAAAATAACAGGGAAAAAGAGGATTAGAAAGAGTTCATTTCCAGTAAATAACTCTTGCTCTTGAGAAGAAGCTGCACGGCCTCCCTATAAGCCCCACCACCAAATGCATTCATAGCCAACTCAGAATCCTCCACCTCAGCGATCGCAGCCCCATCAACACCGTCCTTACCCGCACTAGGCCTAACAATTACTAGCGTCGCTCCCTCTGCCCATTTCCCCGTTTTCAGCTGCACTCTCGCTTCGTGCCTCATCCTCATTCTAACGCTAGGCACCACCGTCCTGGTCGCCTCCCATTCCCACTCGTCCCTACCACGCGCTGTCATCTCCATCCTACACTCCCTTAAACCAACCTTCTCCATCACCACCGTCCCTTCCCCTTCCTTATCTTTCAATTCCAATCTCTCCATCTCCTCGTGTTCTTTCACAATATCTTTCAGTAAATAATGTCTCGCCGATGCAGCGATCAACGCACTTATTGTCCATACAACTCTGGACTTCAGCCCTCCGGGCAAATCAAAATCGTCATTAGTGTCCCCGGAATTTCCCGCCACAGTGCGAAAGCCAAGAATCACGCAACTTTTCAAAGTCTTATTGAAGTCGGCTCTCCATCTGATAAGGATGCCTTTGTCTAATTTCAAGTCACCGGCGGGCAACTCGATTTGAAGGCATCGGATCCGATCAAACCGGGAGAGGATCTGGGCGGGGGAGTTGTGCGTTAGAGTTAGAGTTGTGGTCGGCGTGGAGCCAGACTTGAAGAGGCCATGGAAGGAGTTGAGAATGGACTTAAGGAATGAGAAGAGAAGCGGTTCGTTGTCGGACTCGGGGGAGATGACGCGGTCGACTCGTAGGAGGAGGGAGTCAGTTTGAGAAACGAGGGAGTTGAAGCGTTTGGAAACGGAGCGGCAGCGCATGAGGGTCTTGATATCGGAGACGGAGTTGAAGATGAGGAGGATGAGAGAGTCCGGGAGCAGATCGAAGCCGTCCATTTCAATCAGTTTTTTTGTGTGTATGAAACCTGAAAGTGTGTCGGGGGATTTGCATTGGTGTCTTAGATATTAGGATAGAGATGGTTAAGTATACCCTTCCAGAAATGGGTAAATACTTTTGACCGTTGACTTGAAAGGCCATATCCCAATCACATAACATATGGCCCACATTAATAATTTTCTTTTCTTTTTTTTCCCCTATTTATTTTATTTCTGGATTATGATTTTCTTTATAGGCCTAAATTATCCATCGTCAACAATCCTAGCCAGTTGCTTAATTATAAAAATTACTCAACTATGGACCTAATTAACAATTCCATCCCATGTTTCTCTCCCTTCTTTGTTTATGGCCACTAGTTTTTCATTAACATGAATTATTAAATATTAAATTTATTATTAATCATTATTTAATTTTTATATAATTATTTTTTTATTTTATTTTAATATTTTATTCATAGTAAATTATATGAGTAAATATTTATATCAAATTTTATCAAATTGCTAATTTGATTAGAATTTAATTTTTTTTTTTTATCGTTTTGAACTTAATTATTTATTATTTTGAACTTAATTGTTTATTGTTATAAATTTAATTATTTATCGTTTTGAATTTAATTGTTCATCATTTATAGGTTTAATGTTTATATTTTAATTATACATCATTTTGAATTTAAGTGTTCATTATCTTGAATATAATTATTTATTATTTTGAACTTGATTGTTTATTACATATTTATTATTTATAACATATTTTATTACTTTTTATAATTTATTAAGTTATTTAATTATTTTATTACTTATTAATATTCAAGCTAATTAATTTAATAAATAATAAAATAAAATAATTTGATTAATGAATTGTTAATACTATTCACTGATAAATTAAATTATTAAATGACAAAATTAACTCAATTAACTAATACAATCAAGTGAGTGTTCTTTCTCGTGATTATTAGATATTGAATTTATCATTTGATTTTTAAATAATTTGTTGTTGTTTTTTATTAATTTATTTCATCTTATTATGATATTTTATTCATAATGAATTATAGAAGTGCATATTTATTTGAAATTCTATCAAATTACTAATTTGTTTATTATGAATAGTCATATATAATATAAAATCAACATACGATTTTTAATAATTGGATTCATCGTTATTAAATAAATAATAATAATAATCTTGTCTCATAAATTAATTTTAGTTACTTTTAATTATCATGTAATTAAGTTATATTTAATTTAAATACTAATAGTTGTTAATTATATTTGATTCTTATATCATATTATATATAAAAAAATTATGTCATATTATCTAACCCATTAATTATCTTACCCATTATGTTTTGTTATTTTATTTGCTATATACAAATTATCTTGATTATTATATTTTTTATCGCACCTTCCAAATATTTTTTTATTAAATTATTTTTTATTTTTTTAATATTAGTTATATGTTTTTTTATATAAAATACAATTACCTAGGTTTAATAGAATTGAACTTCTAATTAATGAATTATTAATGTTATTCACTAATAAATTAAATTATTAAATAACAAAATTAAATTTATTAACTAATACAATCAGGTTAGCTGTGTTGCATGTAATTATTAGATATTTGACTCGAATTATAACTCATATGAAGATTACTAATTTATTCATTATTAAGAGTCATATATAAAATGAATATAATAAGTATTTTACGATTATTTTGCCCATTTCAAGTATTTTACGGTCATTTTTTCCATCACAAAATTACTAATTTGTTCATTATTAAGAGTTATATATAAAATAGAAGTAGTAAGTACGTTGCGGTCATTTAATTTGTTTATCTCCCTATTCCCAATCATCCACATGAGATACATGTAATTTTTAATAATTAGATACATTATTATTAAATAAATAATAATAATCTTGTACATTAAATTAATTTTAGTTACTTTTAATTATCATATGATTAAATCACATTTAAATACTAATAATTGTTAATTATATTTTATTTTTCTAATTTATATAAAAGTAAATTATATTATATTATTCAAGTAAAATTTAAAACCTTAACTCATTATGTATATAATAAAAATAAATTAATTATTAAAATATATAAAAATTGTTAAGAAATTATAACTTTTCAAATAACTTAGCATTTTAAAATTCATATTATATATTACATGTGATTGTAATTTCGTTTAAACTTACCATTATATAAATTTAATATTTCCTTGAAAATTATTATTGTTGTACTTTGAATAACAATATGTTATCGTTATATAATGGTAAGTTTAAACTAAAATTAATTTTTCTTTCTTTTTAATTTGCATATCCCCTTATTTCTACTTTTATATATAGTATCATAATATGATAATTATAATTTTTCATTAACATGCATTGCTCATGATTATTAGATATTAAATTCATATTATAACTCATATAAAGATTACTAATTTACTCATTATTAAGAATTATATATAAAATAGAGGTAGTAAATATTTTACAGTCATTTTGTCTGTCTCTCCTATTTCTAATCATCAATGTGCGATGCACATGATTTTTAATAGTTGGACTTATTATTATTAAATAAATAATAATAATCTTGTCCAACAAATTAATTTTAATTAATTTTAATTATTATATAATTAAGTTACATTTAATTTAACTATTAATGTTTGTTAATTATATTTTATTTTTATATTTTATATAAAAATAAATTATAAGATATAAGGAGAAGCCAGCAATAATCAAATTGTAAATGGTGAAATATTTATTATATATAATAACAATAAAAGTTAGATATATTATATAATTCTAAATTTAATTAGTAAATGACAAAATTAATTCAATTAGCTAATACAATCAGGTTAGTTTTTAGGTAATTTTACCTGCCCTTTTATAATTATCAGTTATTTGTAATTAAAAATAATAATATTAATTTTTATTAATAATATTAATAGTATTCATGAAAGACATTAATATTTTTTATTAATTTATTTTTTTAATATTAGTTATATTATTTTTTATATATATAAAATATAGTTTTCTCGTCGTAATAGAATTGAACTTATAATTAATGAATTATTAATACTATTAACTAATAAATTTAATTAGTAAATAATAAAATTAATTCTATTAACTAATATAATCAGATTGACTTTTTGGTAATTTTGCGTTTTCTCCTAAATTCTACTTATATATATATATATATATATATATATATATATATATATATATATATATATATATATAGTATGATTAATTACTTATTTTTAATTCAAACCGTTGAATCAATTGACTGGAAACCTGCTAACTTATTTTACCATGACTCTTGTTTTTTTTTTTTACCTGTTTTACTCCAAATCAGAGCAGTCAAAGCAAAAGCAGAATCGATCTTGATCGATATGCTTCTCGCTTTGACGGAGAAATGGGTGTGTGAAATGACATTAACAGTTCTTGAATTGCTATGCCAATATATTGTGAGTTGGGAGAGCTGAACCGTTAAAGCATGCCGGGATAGCTATCGTTAAGATACTGTGAGTTTCGCAGGTAGGGAGCGAAAAGCCGGTGAGGATATTGATCTCGAAATTCTCAGCAGCAGCCAGTGGTGTTCAGAAAATATTGCAGATTTGGAGTTGTGGAATTGTGTTTGGTGGCAACACAAAGACTGGAGATGAGGCTAGAAAAGTGCTTAAATTGCATGCTAAAGCATGAAAGAATTCCCCTTGCGCTTACTTTTAAATCTGCTTTCTTCAATTTTCAAAAAAAAAAAAAAAAAAATAATCTGCTTTCTTCATTTCCAGTTTAATTTTAATTTTATTTATTGTAATGTATTTGAATTCTTAGTGCAATGAATTGGAAAAATCCATAATATATATAAGATACAATACTTCTGAATTATAAATTGCTGCTAATTTACTAAATCAAACCAGATGAATTATAATTAATTTTCCATTTCAGCAATGATGTCTTCTATGTGCTTAATATTTCAATGCAGTTAATTTTGTTATTATGATCATATATAAGTTTCATTGATCAGGAAATTAAAAACAAAACATACATAATTCCTTTTGTTGTCCTACTAACTTCTATCAATGGTATTGCTATCTCTGATTTAAAATTATCCAACCACCCACTTCTTTTTTTTTTTTTTTCCTTCTCTTTGAAACAGATTCAAAGATGAATATATACTATACTACATGTATTTAAAAAATTATATTTGTAGAGAAATGGACCAGTAGGACTGAAGTAAAGCTACTTGGGGACCATGATGCTTTTAAGTAGTTGTGCCTACAACCCATTAATTTTTGAAATCAAACCTTGAGTGGTGGCTGATGATCAATTATTTTTTTCTTCGTAATCAATTTGGCCACAGGGTCGGTTAATGCCAGATTTAAAAGAAAAAGCAAGCGCTTTAAAAAAAAAAAATTGCAGAAGAATATATTGAAAAGAAAAGGATTATTAAATAAATGAAATAAATATTGTATATTACCTATAATTGTATAGCTCGCTCCTACTATGATGTATATTAAAAAATAAACTTAAAAGCATATTCAACGATTTCTATCTCACTCTCTATTATATTATAAATTATTAATTTTCTATTTTAGTTTGTTTTGAATATTGTATGCATTCCAACAATACTCTATATCTCACTCTTTATTTTAATTTTTTATTAATAAAATTATCTAGAAAAAAAATAAAAAGAGAAAGTAAGAGACAAAAAAGAAGATAAGAGAGAGAAAAAAACAAAAAAGAGAAAAAAAATTATTTAGGAGCTCGTAATAATTTTTAAATCCGAAAATGGAGAATGTAAATTTTAGAGAGTGAGATAAGTAAAGAGAAAAATAGGAAAGCTATTGGAAGATATAAAAGTCCCTAAATTTAAGTAAAGAGAAAAATAAAGAGATTATTAGAGATGCTATGAAGTTACAAATTACTTATAGTTGTAAGTAAAAATTGATGTATATCAATACGCATTGTAGCAAAAGTCTTTCTTAAATATCATTATCTTTACCAATAAAAAATATGGCATCCGAGTGTGTTGCCATATCTCAGCAAACTAGTCACGATATCTTTATTAAGAGTGTTTGGTTCAGTTGTTGAAAATAGCTGATACTTTTTTTAACCTCCAACAGCTGAACAAAGGTGTTTGATAGGAATTTTTAATGAGCAGCTAATAAATAATTCTAACTTCAATGAACTGATATTTGAAAAAACTCTAAAATAGAGTTTTTTTTCATAAGTTGTTAGCTGATTTAATTTTATTTTTAAATTAAACTTTATTACTCTTATATATTTTATTAATTCTAAAATACTTATATCCTCCAAATTGAATTTTTTAATCACTAAATTATTTATAATTACAAATGTATAAATATCACAAATAATATTTAAACTAGTAATATTATTTATTTTTAATTGAAAAAAATGTATAACATATTTCTAATTGCTATATATGTTATTTAATATATTAAGTATAAATAATATTAAATTTATTAAGTTTATTTATAAATTACACATATTTTTTAATTTTTTATTTATAATTAATTAAATTTTATTATTTTTATTATCTTAATTATAATATATAATTATATGAAATAATTATTTTTTTTTCTTATTTCATATAAAAATACATATCTTGAATAATATAAATATAAATTATATACTTATTAGTAATTTTACATTCTAATAACAATAAATCAATTAATTTTAGTAAATATTAATATTAATATCAACTAACTATCAGCAATTGTATTTAACAACTAAGCCAAACGGACCTTAATATGATTATTACATATTAGCTGTGAAAATAGAATCAATTTTGAACTTAACACTCCGATTTTGGTCTTCAATTTTATTAATTATCAATTTACCAAGTTAACCATTTCTAATTATAGTCTTAATCTCTCTCTAATACCAAAACAAAAAAAAATTTACCCATTTTTTTTTTCAGGTTACGCATCTCTCCTCCCACCTCCCAATATTGAATTGAAACATGCCACTTTCATCTTGCCCGTGCAAATTTTCTTTCATTTTCTCTTCTCTCATACACAACCCTTCTTCTTCTCGCTGCCGCTCTCCATTTATCCATGGCGGAGCGGGATTCAGCTCCTCCTCCTCCTCGTCCTTCTGATGGTCTGACCCCTGCCCCTCTCAACGTTCACGATCCTGTTTCTTCAGAATCTTTACCGGTTTTCGAGTCAGGTACCTACGTGGTTCAGGTGCCTAAAGATCAAATCTATCGAATTCCACCCCCAGAAAATGCTAGATTTCTTCATCTTCAACAACAAAATTCTGAACAAAAGATGCAAAGGTCTTATTGTTCTTGCCGCAATTGTTGTTCATGTTGTTTTTCATTTTGATAATTGTCATTGGCTTTGCTGTAGGGCTATCTTTTGTTAAGTAGACTCCAACATTTTGTGGTCAAGAGCTTGTCTCCTGCCAATCAATCCCATGATAATCATGATTATGACCTTAAATTACGGGTCCACAATTACCTAAACGTAAAATCACAGATTCCTTAAAAATGGTGGCGTTGCTTCTTTTTTCTTTATAGAACAAAACCTTGGGGGAGGAGAGTTTCAACAGAAATTGCCATAGCCCTCAAGGGATTGATTATAAATATTAGCCTTAGAGTTACAAACGCAGAAATGAAATTGCACGTCTAGTTCGTTCCTTTTGAAGATGGTCAACGTGCCAGCCAAAATGGAAATTAGTAGAGCTTCAAAAATGGCGATGGAGACACAGAACTCTTGCTTTCTTGTGGTTTCATGGTAAACAAATTGGCCGTAGAAACAAGAATACTTACTCAGAAATGTCAAACAAGCAGAAGCAATTCATGAAAATCAGATAATTATATAGGTTAATAATCAAATCAGTTTTAATTTCATGGCCAATGCGTGATCTATTTGGTTAATTAATTGGCTCTAAGTGGTATTTTTTAGTCAGAGTTTGAATTCTAAACTTGTACTTAATTTTCTTGAGCTAATTAATGTTCATAGTTTTCCTCTTCAATTCTATTTTTTCTGCTTCAGATATTTGTAGATTTTTTTTTTTTCATTTTCTTGTATCAACTAGTTAATTAGTAATTCTTTTTCATTTTTTTCCTTCTGTTTTTAGATTGGCTCTTCCTTGACAATTGTATTCCATATATTAACCATGCATAAACTGAAGAATATTCATAAGTAAGTTTCGGATTAAAATTCTTTCATGTTCATTCATATATATATATATATATATATATATATATATATATATGATAAGTGATGTTAAACATAGATTTAATTTTAACCATTCATAAATGACTGATATATATGGATGAAATTAATCTAACATGATATATCATGTTTAGTGAAAATGGGAAGATCCTATTTCTTCCTCTCTCTTTACTGAATAAAGACCCTGGGATAGGAAACATGTTCCACACACCCCCCACAAAGAGGCAAAACTACATGCCTTTCAGATATTGAAATTAAGGAGTAAAAATATATTTTATGGTTTTCTAGGCCACGATGATGGGCTTTTAAAGGCTTTCAAATGGGAAGTGGCCCTCTAGGCTTTGAGCTTGCTTGAAAAGAATTGCATTAGCATATGCACCTTTTCTTGGATTGTTATATCACACACTTGGTCCATGTCGTATTATGGATCAAGAGTATCTCACACCAGAAATTATATTATGAATTTAGGTCCACGGAGCATTATGAACTCATGATTCATCATATGTGTTTAGATAGTTACAATTTTATAAATAAAACAATTTTACACAGTTATCAAATGCATAGAAACAATTTTGTAATTATTCATCATCCGTTTATTGAGAAATGTTCATTACGAATAAAGTAAATATTCATTAGTTTATTACTACAAAAATTAAAGAAAATAATATAATATAAAATAAAATAATATTCATTAATTTAAATACACAATGCATCTTCCTCAAAAAAATTCAATGAATTCATACCTATAAATCAAAATAAAATAAAATAAAATATCCATTAAATTAAATGTACAAATAAATGAAATAAACATTTATTGATAAATTAATGAATATTTATTAATAAACTAATGAAAATTTACTTTATTTCTAATAAATTTACAATTTTATAACAAATGAATATGTCTTAATAAAGTAATGAACTTTTACTTTATTGCTAATAAACCTACAGTTCATAACAAATGAACATACAATTTATAATATATAGTTTACTAATAATAAACATATAGTTTACAAGAAATGAACTTTTATTAATAAATTTTTACTTTATTGGTAATAAATCATTCAATAATAAACAAATAAACATTTCTTCATAAATTAATGAACTTTTTCTCAAACAGATAATGAATATTTACAAAATCACTACTGTGTATTTGATAATTGTATAAGTTTGTCTTATTTACAAAACTGTCATCGATTGCTACACGTGTAATGAACCCTGAGTGCATAATGCTACATGGACCTAGGTTCATGATATAACAATTACTCTCACACGTGTAAAAGCTGGTGGCAGTTTTCTAAATAAACCAAATTTATATAGCTATCAAACATACGGTGACAATTTTGTAAATATTCATCATCCGCTTGAGAAATATTCATTAATTTATAGAGAAAGATTCATTTATTTATTACTGAAAGGTTCATCACGAATAAAATAAAAGTTCATTTCTTATAAACTATAAGTTCATTATTAGTAAACTATATCTTATAAATCATAGGTTCATTAACAATAAAATAAAAGGTTCATTAGCAATAAAATAAAAATTCATTACTTTATTGAGATATGTTCATTTGTTATAAAACTGTAAATTTATTAGGAATAAAGTAAATATTCATTAGTTTATTAATAAGTATTCATTAGTTTATTAGTAAATGTTCATTTCATTTATTTGTGTATTTAATTTAATGAATATTGTTGTTATTTTTTTATTTTGATTTGTAGGTATGAATCCATTAAATTTTCTTGAAGAAGATATTATGTATTTAATTTAATGAGTATTATATTGTTTTTTGTAATTTTTATAGTAATAAATTAATTAACATTTATTTTATTCGTAATGCACATTTCTCAATAAAGTAATAAACATTTATCAATAAACGGATGATTAATATTTATAAAAATGTCAACAAATGTTTGATAACTATATAAATTTGTTTTATTATAAAATTGTCACTGCCTCTTACACGTATAATGATCACCAAATCTATAATATTCATGAACATAGGTCTATAATATAATTTGCGCATTTTCTTTAAACCCTATCCCCTACCCATTTATACTTGGCCTGTTTTCTTGAGGTTGGACCTATTAAGTATGATTAATCAATGTTCGGATTAATTAGCATACAATTTATTTTTAAGGAATTAGCATATAATTTTAAATTTTAGGTCACTTCATTTTATTTTACCTTTAAATACACTTATTTTATCCTTCTTTTATCATTTAAGATAATATGGCAATAAAAATTTATAAAAAAATAAGAGTCTTATGGAAAACATATAAAAATCAAAATATTTTTCTTTTTGAAAAGTAAAACTCCATTAAATCAAGAGAGGATTACATCTTTAAAGAGAAGGGCACTAATAAAGTCATGAGCATCTTCCCAAACCATAGACAAAACAAAAGAAACGGAGGCCTTTGCAATCGCATGAGCCATTGCATTGACACTACGCCTACCAAGATTGACTTTCACATTATAGCAGCTCTAAGCTAATTTTCAACAAGTTCTCACTATGCAATCCAACTCAGAAATATCATCAAATGTGCTATTGAAGGAGTCTAAAATTCCTTTTGCATCCAACTCTATAATAATATTGGAAAGCTCCATAGATTTAATCCAACTTGGTAATTCTTTGAGATAAAAAGTTTCATCCGTATAAGAGTTCCAATGACATATAACAGTATTTACTTTGTAGTGAAGACAATCTCCCCTGTCATTTCGAATAACCATTCCCATACCCACTACTCTAGTAGATTTATTAATAGCAACATATATATTTACTTTAGGCCAACTAGTTGGGGGACAGGTCCAAGATATATGAGAAAAGGCTTCGACAGATGAACTCCTTACCCTCTAATTACCATTTGGTACTGATTGAGAAATGAAAGAGTTTTGAACACATCAATATTTGGTCCGTCATGTATAATTGCAAATCTGATTATGTAGGATCAAGTGCTTACCACTAGGCAAAAATCAATTGCTTGTGACAGAGACACAACTTTATTTCCTTAAATCTAAGGTGGATTCATGTAGGGCACCCCCCATAGTTCACCGCGGCAGCACAGAGCCTCATTACTAAGCAGTGGACGGATATGAGTACCTAGGTAAGTTGGACTGTCAAGCACCGATGTTACGCCTATACAAGATAGCGAATCCCTAAGGACGATCGCGGATCCTATAATCTAACAATCTCTCCCCAGTAATATTGGGGGATTCGAACCTGCAATCTCGCTCTGATATCAAATGTAGGTCTTAAAATAGCTCAAGAGAGGGAGTCAATTGAGATTTTAAGAAATTAATGTACTTTTAAGACAGACCCACATTTTTAGATGAGCTAGTAGTGTTCTAATGGAACCGAGTAGATTACCAAAATAGAATATGAAACTTCAAGTTATCAAAGACAAATTTTAAAATCAAATATATTACCCAACCTCAATTAGTCTTTTGATCCAATAAACTACCAATTTTAGCAAAAACTAAAGGCTCAAATTTATTTTTTAATCCAAACCAAAGGATATTTCAAACTCTTTTCAACTAAAATCTGATTTGAAGAATTCAAAACAATAATTTTGCAACAATATAAATAGAGATAAAGTGAAAGAGCTTGACATAATGATTTATAGTAGTTCGACTTTTCTTAGCCTACATATACTCCTTAAGATTCAATTTTGAGAGTTTCACTACATTGGTAACTCTTTTCAATGGCAAGTATTAAGCCAATTATAAGCTTAAACAGAGCCAAAACTAAGCTCACCCTTATAACCACAAGTTTTTACAAAATAAAAATTGACAAACACTTGATTAGCTTAAAATCTAAGGTGCTAATCAACCTAAAACAAGTTTTAAAGCTCTACTTGAAAACTTATAATACAATCACACCTTAGTTAAGCACGAATTTGAAGATTACAATAGAAACTAAGAGTTAAAGTAAGTATAATGACACAAGTGAAACTCAAGTAGAAGGAAAAACTATTTGAGAAATGAAGAACGAATTTCTTTGTTTGATTTCTTGTTTTCCAACAGCCAAAAGATCATTTCTATGGGTGTATATAGTTTTTTATCAGAAAACTAGCTAGTAAAAACAATAAACAATTTTTTCTAAAACTAACCGTTATTTTGTCTTTTAGTGAAAACTATCAGTGTACGTTTAGTATACTATTAGAATATTAGGTTTCTAATTGTATCAAAAATTATTTTAACTTTATAAAACTGAAGCTTCACTTTTGTCACAGACTATGACTTTACAAAATAATCCTAATACACCTTATTGCTATCCACATACTCCTCATTCTTGAATAGCATTTATCTTTAATCCAATTGCAATTTTAATTCTGAAATTAAGACAATAATGATTCAAATTCTAACATCATAGTTTTATAATCATCAAAACTTGAAGATTGCAGCCTTTGAGCTAACATTCTCTCCCTTTTTGAAGATGACAAAACTTTGATTGCGATACTTAGAATTTGTTCATGGTTAGCTCATAAAAAATCTCCCCCTTAATCCATGCATAGGGGTGTGTAATAAAAATTTGAACAAAGTATCTTTTAGAAATATAATTCCTAGAAAACCATATGTACAAAATATATGCATTTTCATTTAAATATTAGAATTTGAATTCTATCAAAATACCGCTTACAACGCAAGAAACATTCTGTTAGAATTCAGCTCTATTCCTAGTAAGCATGCATTCTCAAATCACATATTTATCCTTTTTTTGTCATATATCTTAATTATAATTCATATATTTCTCCCCCTTTTTGTCATAAATCATAAAGAGAATTGCAATCACAAAATATTTCAAACAAGTTCATATGCACAATCAAATCATAGATTCAATATGTTCAAGGTTCAATTCCAGCATACCATCACTCAATTATCAACCATATTCATTTTATCTAAAAAAATTGAGGTATTTAACATAAATAATATCAAAATCTGTTATCAGCATATCACAAGTTCAAAAATTCACTACATTGTTCAAACATATCATATTTAATCAAAGAATGCATCATTTTAGCCTAACCTGTTAGTGATATATCAAGAAAATCACTTCAATTCATCAATTCAAAAAGCTAAATATTCAAATGACATAAGCATAATACATTTTAATTTGTCAACAATATATTATAACTCAAAGTTCAACAATTTGTCCAATATAACCAGCACATTATAAGTTCAATCATTTATAGCATTTTTCATTTTAAACGACCAACCAATGATAGCATTTTAATTATCCAATGTCCTATCATATTGCAACATAAGTATCAATCATCATAATAAATTCAACATATATCAAATATGATTCAAATATCTCATCAAAACATCTAAAATAAAAGTGTTCAAATATCTAAGCTAGAAGTTCAAATAACAATAACATACCAATTTAAAAGCTCAAAGTACTTTATCAGGCACAAAATACTTCAAGATCAGTTCTAAATGCAAAATATCAGCTATTAATATCAAACTTAACTTATTCAAATATATTCAACATATATATAATCTTCAAATAGTCATATTACTCAAAAAATAATCATAAAAAATTACGATCTAACAATTCAAGCTAACTGTTCAAATGTTATGCATATTGAAAAAGTTTAAGAGTCACATACTCAATTACTATATCGAGAATATCAGCTCATATCTTATTTCAAATATCACCACTAAAATAGTGTAAAAAGATTCACAAAGTCTAAATCTAACAATTCATAGTCACAAACTTTCACAACCTAATTCAGAATTTTAAATACATCTATTATAGTTTTTAATTACCAATCAAATTTCAATCCCTTAATCATTATGTTTTAATATAGTCATCCTATTGCAAAAATCTTCTAATAAGAATAGGGTATACTTATTTCCTCACCCTCATCAAATATTTCTCTATGGGTAAGAAATTCTTGGACTAAATCCGAATAAACCATTTCCTAGTCTTAAGCATATCAATCCATTATTGAAATTCAACATACTCCCAAATTAAAGGAAATGCCAAAGCCAAATAATCACAATCTACTATCTTGATGATAATTAAATCATAAGGAAGGGAGATTACTAAGTGAATTAGGCATGGAGACTTCACTGGGTTGTCCCAATTCGTCTAATTTTTTCATTGCATGCTTCTTGTTTGGCTCGACTCTTTATTAGAGTTTTCATTAGAAGCATTATCACCGTGTTGTGATGACTCGCTATTGGACTCACTAAGTTTAGGTGTTTCTTCATCACTAAGGACATTCCTCGAGTCTGTTGATAGTAGTTGAGAGCTTGCGGCTACTGAAGGAATAGGAAAATTTGAAAAAAAGTCGCAGGGATTGTTGATGATTGATTTACTGAAAGTGATTGATGATGATCGGAGATAGTGAAATGGACGAAATCAATTTTGCCAATGAGATTTGGGGGCTATGGGTTTTGGAAGATATTAAAATCGTTAGAGTAAGAGGAAGTGAAACCCTGACATGCGAAGAATTTGGATTGTTATCCAAAAGTTGTAGGTCTGGCTTCAATTAATAGAGAAATTGCTAATGGATGAAAAAATTATGATGGAAGAAAAAACAAGATTAGATTTTAATTGAAGGGTTTAAAGCAAATTGAGGTTCAGAGATGATGGCAGTTTTCGTAAGTTTGAGATAATGGGTCTTTGTAAGTGTGGTTTTAGTGTTTATGTTTAAGGAGGAAATAAGGAATTTAGTTTAGGAAAGATGAAAGATAATATGAAATTAGAAGTAGGTTGTAGAAAATGGCATGCTAAAGGTTCAAGTTCCAATGAATTTTGACTTTTTGAAATACTCCAACTTTGATTTAAAATTTAAAATAAAATTAATTCCTATTTAAGCCATTTATTTCTCTAAATAACTCTTTCCTTTCAATTTAAAATTCTGACTTCTTTTTTAAAATCATAAAGAACAAATGTATTTAGCTCAAATTAAATAAACATATTATATAGGCTTAAGAACATTGTCAACACATAATATTAGACAACCAAGTATTCTAATAGTATTCGAATAGTTATCAAGAGATTACTCTAATATAATCTAATAAGAATTCAACAAAATTTTTACATTTCACACATAATCTCCTCATAAATAAATTAAATATAAGATTCATAAATACCTCAAGTGATGAGAATTACTTTGGATAATTATCCATTCCAAGATTCCTTTTAATTTTGCAACATCTCTCTTTTGATTTTAGCCTTGAGCCAATATCATGTATCATGAGCAACCATTGTTCAAATATCACCATATCATGCCTGAGGTGCCCTTTTAACAAATCTATAATAAATCAAATTGATTTTGGTACCCACTTTACTATGGGTCATTGGTTGTTAGTTGAAGCAGGTAAAACATTCATCTTCATATGACTTGTTTGCAAATGATATTTTCCTTTTATAACCCCAAACCTTTTTAGCATTAACATCATTTCTCGAGAAATAATATTCTAATATATGTCCTTCTTTGTTACAATAATATGTAATATGAGAAAAGATATGTGAAACAATTTTATCAAAGTAAGCATCATCTTTCATATACTGCACATATCTATTCGTAACTACTTTTCTTTTCTTACCAAACTAAATAGCTCTAGTTTCATGGTACATGATCTCTTTATATAACACACGCTTATCATATCGTAACTTTTCAATCTCCTTTTTTATTTTATTAACTTTTTTATATAATGAAGCATTTTCTCTTGCAACATCATTGTAAAGATTAACAGCCTTAAGCTTATTATCTATGCATTTATCTATTCCTTTATATAATCATCATGTGTATCTTTTAGATCAACATATATATTATCCAAAACAGAATACTTTTTCTTTAGCTTATCATACTTATAATGCAACTCTTCAAAACATCTTAATAAATCATCATCACAAAAAGAATCAAATTCGCTTACCTCAGAGTTTTTGTCAAGATTGAGGTTCAAAGTCTCTATTTTTCCAGCAACTTCAATATCAGCCATCAATAACATTATTGCCATTTCTTCTTCTTTCGATTCGGTTAAATTCGAGCTTGATTCTTCACTATTGCTCCAAGTAGCGACCATAACTCTTTTCTTGTATTTATTTCCTTTATATTTCAGTTTTGGACACTTTGGTTTAGTATGCTCTGGCTAGTTGCATTCAAAGCACACAACATCATTGTTATTTTGAGTATTCTGATGCTTTTTTTATTTTCCAGATCTGCTCTTGTTTTTGTGCTTCTTATGAGACCTTATTCTTCCTTTCTTAAGCATCTTTTTGAATCTTCTTGCCATTCCTTTCCAACTCTTCATCACTTGAACTTAAGCTATTACTATCACTTGAAGAAGTTGTAAGTGTAGTTCTTTTACTTTTCTCCTTCTTTTTATTTACATCAACGCTTTAACAATTCATTAGCATTTCATGTGATAATACCAATTACCTCATCATATAACATGTTGCGAATGTTTTTGTCTAGCAAAATCGCCACTTTTGATTCTCATCTTAATGTTAAAGATCTTAGAAACTTTTTGATTTGATGAACTTCACTAATAGGTTCTCCTAGAGCTTTAAGGGCATTTGTGATGTTCACAAATCTCTCACTTGCTTTTGAAATACTTTCATCTTGCTTCATTCGAAATGTTTCATAATCATTCATCACCACATGAAGCCTTGAATCTTTGACTTTATCAGTTCCTTCATAGGTTGTTTCCAGCTTATCCCATATTTGCTTAGTTGTATTACATCTGAAAACCTGTTGAACTCATTTGTATCCAGCCCACAAAACAAAAAGCTCATTGCTTTAGAGTTTGCTTTGTTGCTTACTTTTCCTCTATGGTCATTTCTTTGATCTTCTTTTTTATTCGATCTTCCTTTGTGGGGTGAGTTTATCCTTCCAAAACAGATTCCTAACAATCTAAGTCATTCGATTGTAAGAAATAATACTTCTTTGTTTTCCAATAAGTATAATTGCTTCCAGAGAATAGAGGAGAACGTGTGATAGACTGTCCTTCTTGAAAAGAAGTAGCAACTAGAGAAAGAGCTACATTATTTGTGGTAGATGCCATACTTTTGGATCTCTCCAAGGTTGTAAGGCCTTATGTGAAAGGAGTCAGGCTTTGATACCAATTGTAGAATCAAACGCTTACCACTAGGCAAAAAACAATTGCTTGTGATAGAGGCGCAACTTTATTTCCTTAAACTCAAGGTAGATTCCTGTAAGGCACTCCCCACAGTTCACCATGATAACATAGAGCCCCACTACTAAGGGTGGACAGACATGAAGGGCTTCGCAAGGCACATGAGTACCTCAATAGATTAGGTTGTCAAGCACCAATGCCACACCCATATGCGACAGTGAATCCCTAAGGGCAATCGTGGATCGCATAATCCAACAGATTATTCCTTTGGTTCCACACTTCCTATATTACCATACATACTTTTCCTTGATAGGGATAATTTTCAGCCATAAACATACCACTAACCCAATCAAAATGATTTTAGAAATGAAATAATACTCCAAAAATTATGACTTATATATCTATATTTATTAAAATTTCTTTTATTTTGATGCCCTAAAAAAGAAATTAAAGAAAAAAAATGGTAAAGGAGTAGTTTGATGCTAACTTTTAACGATATAGATACACATTTTAAGAATTTAAAGATTTTTTATTCATTATAAGACCAATAGGCAGTGGACATAAAAGTAGTTATCTATTTGCATTCACTGTAAAATAATAAACTATAACCAAAATTGGTAATAAACTCCAATTGATCGAGATCTTTCCTAAATCTCACACATAAAAATATAAAATACCAATAAAATTACATCTTAATTATCATTTTGCTTATAAAGATTAAAATTTAAATAAATGTGGATCAACTTTTCAAGAAAAAGACTAATTAACCGTAACAAAAGCAATGATAGTGCATACACACTAAAGGCTAAACTTCTGTCTTTCACATTGTTTCAATTGTGTTAAAAAAATAGTTGGCTTTCTATTTAGCATTTACTTTTTAAGGAAAAAAAAAAGGAAATTATTATATATAAAGAAAGGAACTTCTGCACCAATAATGAAGAGTACGAATCAAAAACCAAACCCTATTATGCAAACACACTATTCATTTGTTCCCTATGTGAAAGTCAAATGGGTCAGGAAATCAATTCTCCATTTACCAAAGACAAAGTTACCGTACAAAATTATGATATTTTTTATTTGTATTTTTAATTTAAAAAAAAAAAAGAAAGCAAGAAATACTCCTACCTATGTTTTCTCGGCCCTCTAAGCGGGGACCAATTTCCCCTAGAACTACACGTCTATATAAATTAATTCAGATGAGATATATACCTATAGGAAACTTAATTAACTAATTAATCAATCAATTAATTAAAATTTGGCATACCATAACTTGTTTAGTGTGTATATAATTTAATGTAAATGCGGTCTTTAATAGTTGGACATCATGGGTTTAAGCTGTAACTTTGGAATTAATGTAAAGGCTTTATAATAATGTTATTAAATAAGAATATTGTACATATAAAGGATGCTTTTGAAATTAAAAATCTAACACCATATCTAGGAGCAGATCTGGTAGCTTTTTCTTTTTTATTTTTCTTTGGTAGGCTTTGGAAAATGATATGAAGTGAAAATTGTTAAATCTAAGTGAGTGAGTTTTGTTGGTGAAAGTGGTCTTCTCCACCAATAATTGGAGCTTCTAGTAACATAATTTATTTGAGTTTAGGGCACCAATGATGGGTTGAATAGTGGAGGAACCTTTTCTTTTCACGTTTGATAGAGAGCAAGAGGGTGATTTTTATTTCTTTTCTTTTCTTTAAAAAAAAACAATTATAATAATTTTCTTTTAATATTTTGGAAGCATGTTCGGTGTCCCCTTATAAAAAATTTATGTCCTCTTCAAATCAAGCACTTTAAGTGGATTCCAACTCTACTTTCACCCATGGATTCCCTTCACCAATTAGTGGGTTTCCCTTTCACCACCTAATCCCTTGAAAAATACCATTAAATTATAAATTTGATCCATTAAAATACCACTTTGAGATTTCTTTGATTTACTAATGTGGGCTCTCTCAAATCCAGTCGCCCAATGGTTTAGGTCTACATACCTATTTATGATCAATTGCCTTATTTCCACTCATTCACCTCTATTTTCTTAATTATATATACTTGCAGAGCTTCTTGTCATTTTTTTAAAAAAATTTTATACAAAGGGTTCACTAAGATCACACATTACCCACTCATTATGGGGCAGATCAAAAGAAAAAATAGAGATTTTCTTGCTTTTAGGTATCATAAAGATCTAAACAAGATAATAAGATATATGTTTTATATTTAAGTTCCATGTATCCTATATGGATGCCAACTCTTTCTTTCTCTCTTTTAAACTTAATTAAGTACATGTTTTTGTCTTGTCTTAACACTTCCAATTATTTGTTTAAGGATGGAGATATTATAATAAGAAGATAGGATTATAATTAGGAGATATATAAGACTTTTGGTATGAAAAATTTGACTTGAAAAACATCAAATAGAAAGCTAATTACAATGGATAATATGTTTACTAAATGTATCAAATTAAATATATCTTTTATATGTGTTGCTTCCTGGCCTCAAATTAACTAAAAGACATTAATAGTAATTGACCTTGATATTATTTCTACACAATAATTGCCGAAGAGATGACGAATCATGAGCATGACTCTTCATTATGTTTAGTTGGATGTCAAACTCAAATTTCAGTAATCAATAATGGATTGATGAATCAAAGACTGTCATTGAAAATTTTAGTTAATTAATTGGCATGCAGGCAAACTAATAATTAGGAAAGGGAAAAAAAAACAGCAGAGCAATTGCATATATTAATATATATGATTATGTGAATTTATGAGTTTAATATTAAAACCTTTTTTTTCTAAAAAAAAAAATATGTGAAACAGTACAGTACTATAATATTTTAGTTGCAATTGCTAAAAGTGGGTACAGTACTTTCAACTAATGTGAACAAAAAAATGCGATAAAAATTAGCATTTTCAGTCTTGAAATGAATAATTGGACAGAGTACACTGTAGCAATTGATGCATATTTTTACCATACATAGGAAAAAAGTACCCACTTGATAGCAAATGATTCGATCAGAACCAGGAGTCGTAGTAGCTTTATATAAAAAAAAAAAAATACTAGCTTTAAATTAATCATAATAATTCAAGTAGCTATTAATCACCAATTCTCATATGTATTATATATGCATAAAAGGTTATATTCATCAATTCCTAGCTAGGGTTTCTAGGCATCCGTACTAAAATACATAAAATAAAAACCTAGACGCACGCATCAATCTTATTTTCAACAGAATTAAATAAAATTAATAGCAATAAATAACCAGTAAGAACATTGGCTAAGACTGACATTGCTATCTTTACAAGTGGGGGCATAAGTGCTCTCCATTATTAAGTTTTTAAGTTTAGCAGAGAATACAGATCACTGCTTGCTGGTGTGGACATCAGGTTGAGGTTGGTGTTCAGGACACAAACTTCAAGAATTCCACACTCGTATATTTTGACTGCCCACAATTCCATTCGCCTAATTCTTGGTGTCAAACTAATTGAAAATGACTGCCACCTCCACCAAAAAACACTAAAAAAAAAAAAGAGCAATATTATGGTAGGAGGGGGAGAAAACAGTTAAGCTTTATGTGGAAGTGAAAGGGATAAGAAATTTATATAGTTAATAAATGAGAAATAATATTTATAATTATGTGTCAATAAGTTTTATAATGGTTTGAGACATTTTTAAATAATAGTTGTTCATAATATTAAATTATGTTAAAAAAAATATCTGTGAAAGTCTTGAACTAATTTAAGTAGCTGAAAATCTTATAGTTTTCATATTTATCCAGAGTGGAAGAATAGACAGACAACTTGCATTAATAATGAATTAATAATGTTAGAGATTAAAGAACGAGGAAGACATGCCATGCGTGAGTGACATCATGTATGTCTCAAATAATTAACATTAATTAGACTTTAAGATTACTAGGTAACTTTATTTTATTTTGCATTTCTTGGATAATATATATATATATATATATGCTTATAAGGTTTTTCCACAATACCCATATATAGACCACTAGGCGAGAAAATCATGCACTGCAATCAGATATTCGAATACTAATGCATGTGCATGATATTTTAATATAATTTTCAGACAATATTCTATGATATAATCAATCTAAGTTTGGTTAATTGATTTTAATTAAATGCTTATAAAAAAAAAACATTCAGTGACATTTTCTTTTTGTTATACCCATTCATATTATTCTGAATTTGCATTGAGCAAACTTATTAAAGAAATAAAACATTCTCTCAAGTTTTAAAAATGCTTAGTACCAAAAAATAAACTCTAATAGATCATGATCTCACTTCTGAAGGTTTGCATTCAGTGACATTTAAGTGATTATACTGGCTGACACAAAGTTTTGTGAAAATACCATTTTTAACCCTCTAAATGAACTATATTCTAGGCATTTTTTGAGTGAGACAAATATGTAAAAATTAAAAAAAAAAGTGTAAAAATAAAGATATTATTTAGAAGATTAAATTTAATTTCCAACCTCGAATTTTCTGGGCTCAATCATTTAGATATGTACCTTTTATAATTATATATGCATATGACGACGATCATAATTACTAAGGTGGTTTTTTCCTTTTAAATAATAAAATTAAAATTGCTTATGAAAAAACGACGATCATATACCTTCAAAAGAAATGCTTTTTTTTTTTAAAAAAAAAAAAGGAGAGAGAGAGAGAGAGAATAGAAGAAACTTCCTTGTTTGGAAATACGTACTTGCAACATGAAAAACCATTAATTTACTTGTACATTCTTCTTTGGCTTTCTGTGGGAATTATATTTCTAAAAATAACATGAGATATCAATTTTCTATTCATTATATTATTGCCTACATTGTACTATTGCCATTAAGTTATAAGATGCAATCGAATTGATTTTTATATGCCACTTTAGAGTACTATATATTTAAAGCTACGTACATCACCCCCTCCAATAAATAAATAATTATTCTACTAATAAACTTTAACTAATTAATAGTATTGATCGAATGATTATGATGGTAAAGTCTCAAATTAAAATTTCTAATCTAACTCTTTGTACTAAAAAATAATTATTGTAGCATCATAAAATTCTCCGGGACAAACAACATATGCACGTGAAAGTCTAAGGGAAAATTAGTTTATTTTCCAAAATTATGGAAACTCTTGTATTCCATTTCCTTTTTTTTAGATACATTTACAATCTCTAAAAAAAAGAGAATAAAATAAAAGAAAAATCACATATTTCAATTATCCACCCTTGGTCAAGTATTAATTATAGGGTGGATGGAATTAAAAATTCTTGTTAAGTATTACACTCTGCTTGCTCCTCGTAGAGATAATCGCTTCCATTCCACTAAACGCTTTAAGAAATCTTTAACCTGCAAGAATATATACTAATTCATGAGATTAACACCCAAAAAATGAATTAAGATGCAAAGAATAATCCCAAATATAGCAATTTGCTTGCCTCAGCTGGCTCTTGCAAAGAATATGATGCATTTGTTTCCTTTGGAACTTTAGAAACAAGAATCCCAAGTCCTTGTCCTCTGTTGCGTAATACCTGTTTATTATGCATAATTAGTAATTATTTAATACTTAATTATCCACCGAAATTTTAATATATGCATACACTGGTTTTAGTTTCTATAACATGTAAGATATATATGCATATATACCTTGAATGCATCTTCATCGGTCCGATCATCGCCGATATAGACCGGAAAAACATCATCGGAATTAGCATATCCTGAATTAAAGAACGAAAGAGAAAATTAGTTGATTAACCAAAGATTAATTATTAGGTACATTATTCCTCGTAAGTGTGATAAATCATTGAAAAGGTCAAGTATGCATAATAAATAAGAACAACAGATTGAAGATACTTACCCAGTGATTCTAACAAAAATTCAAGAGCTTTGCCCTTGTCCCAGTTAATGGTTGGTCGGATTTCTAAAACCTGTTTAAAAAAAGCAAAAAAAAAAAAATTAATACTTACGTAGGAAAAAAAATTTATATATATATTTCATTTGAAGAAAATATGAGGAATACCTTTCTGCCTTGAGTTAGATGAAGTTTTGGGTAACAGTTAAGTACTGATTTAACTTCTTCAGCTAGTTCAGCCCACATCTGGTAGAGATAAATATTTTTCATGTTAGATAATTAACTATGAATTTTACTGTATTTAGACAATAAAAATCTGAAAATGGTATAGAAATATAATGTGTACCTTTTCCTCAACACATCTGAAGTGTACAGAGAGGCAAAATTTGTTATTTTCTACTTTAGCTCCAGGGATTGATTTTGTTTTCTCTACCAAAACCTTGTACACCTGAAATTCAGAAATATTTGCAAAAAAGATTTCAGTGATCTTTCAGATTCATGCATGCATATTTTTTTACTTATTGTTACTTTACAGTGAGAGGCAAGGAAAGAAACAAACCTCATCAATCATAGGCAAAAATTTGCTAGCAGGTTGAAAGAGTACAGCTTGATGGTCCTGAAGAAAAAAAAAACCAAAAATGTTAAGAATAGAATAATATATATAAAGAAAGAAAAAGAAAGAGGTGGAATGATATAATTAAGCAGAATACTGTAACTAGCCTTTTTGTATTTGCGACTTGCAGATGGTCCCTTTATGTCCATGCCATGGCTACCAGCATAGTAAAGCCCTGCCAATTTTACAAAGCTGTAGACCTGCAAGATTTGCATAACAACATTATTAGCCGAAACTACTGCCATTTATGCATGTATTTTTGTTTCAAGAATCAAGAAGTTCAAGAAAATGGGTTAATTAATAATTACCTTGTCCCTGCACCTTCCTGTCACTATAGCTGTAGGGAAGTATCTTGCTACATCTCTTACAGCCCCTCTCATCTAATCAAAAGAGCAAGTATATATTAATGACGGAAACAGAAAGTTCAAGCAACCCAGTTAAGTTAATTAATAGAAACAAGGAACAAGAGTAGAATCTTAACCTCATTAGTCATGAATGCTCTATCAGGGTCTTCTACAATGGGAGAAAGTGTACCATCATAATCAAGAAACATCACAATTTGTTTTCCTTTTGATGCATTCACTATTTGCTGAAACATGCTTAAGGCTGATGGATGATTCACCTGTTTTAAAATATTAGTAATGTTAATTCAAGATAGACAATTTAAAAGAAAAACTGAGTAGAGAATTAGAAAAACAAACTTACAATCCAAGAACTTTTGTGCTCTGTTTCAGATAGAGAAGGAGTGGATTTGATTCGGGTAGGAGAAGAATCTCTCATAGAATCTACCCAAGCATTGGGTTTGATCTTGGAGAGTTTAGGATCGGGTAATGGTTTCGGAACAGCAGATGAAAACAGAGATTCGGGTAAGATTACTCTGATTCTGATATCAATACCCGATTTGGCTTCGGATGCTACCACATTCTGGTTCGTCATTTTCTTACTTTTTTCAACTGGGAAAACGCAACACAAATTCAATAAGCTAGAGTTAACATCAAATTAAAAGACCGGTGATAACTAAACGAATATATATATCAATAATTGAATAGAATGCAAGTGCATATACCTGAAGAAGAAGAAAGCGGAAGAGAGGAATGAGAATAGAAAAACAGAGAGAAAGCAGAACAGAGATGGAAAAAGGAGAAGAAGTGATTGTGGGGTTTGAGGATGCAACAGAGCTGAGGAAGAGGGAGGTTAATAAAGGCCTCAAAAAGGTGAAAACCACACGCGCAACATTCACACAAAAGTTAGAAAGGGAAGGGAGGGCCGAGGGGCGTGACATGTCAATTCACAAGGCTTAGTTTTCACTGCCACTAACTTATTTTTTTCTTTTTTTTTAACCAACCAATACAAATCTATTAAAACTATAATGTTGAACAAATTACATCTTTCATATTAATAATATAATAAATTAATATAATATTAATAAATTTTTTAATATTATAATAATTAAAATATATATTATTTTAATTTATAATATACTAATAACTATAATTTGTTATTTATATTGATTAAATATAAATTACTTATGCATAAATAAAGTACAGCAACAAAATAAAAGAAAACAAAACATATGACAAGATTTAATTCTGTGATATTGGGATAGTGATATTTGTATATATTTAATACATAGTTTTATTTATAAATTAAATCAGTAATATAATATTATATAAACAATAAATATTTTAATTATATAACATTTTTTTATTAATTTAGCGTATAAATAAATTGAATTATAAATTGAATTTATTCATGAAAAAATATTTTTTCTACATTTTTTTATTCTCCTTTATTTTTGTGTAGCTTTTTACCATAAATTTCAATGGGACCACCGGGATCCCACTTCAAAAAAGAATATTTTTTATTTTTCTTCTCCTATTGAGAATCAATTATATTGTTGAAGTCTTTCAAAAAAATATATTAAAAAAAAAGAAGTTGATTCTAAGTAAATTTCCATATGGTCCTTTTTCTTTACTTTTTTTTTTTTGGCTTCAAATTAGTGAATAGTATTGTTCAATTTTATTTTTTTGAAAACTGATTAATCAGTCAAAGATATTCTTGTCAACGCTAAGGCCGAATTATTCTAACCGCTATTAAAATTTGTAATTAAGTAATTGGTTTTTTTTTTTTTGACAATTTGGATTTTGCTTAGCACATATTTTTGTTATAATGTGAAAATATAACTAAGAAAACTAATCACACTTAATAAAAATTAGGGAAAGAAATAAATTAATAAAAATAAAATTTATTGATTGATCAGATATTTCTGCAACAATCTAATATATTTGTAGAGAATATGAGTACTTAAAACTTGAGAGGGGCGTTTTGTTCCTCATTCTCTAGATTTAGAGATTTTCTTTATTTTTATTAAAGTAGAAAATTTTTGTGCACCCTACTACCTTAAATAGAAAAACATCATGAGACAAGAAAATGTAATAAAACATTAGACAGAGTTTATTACGTTATTTGTAAACCAATTCAATCATATACTAATATTTATGTATATTGTCTTTACATTGATAAAAATGATAATAAAACAATTAAATACATCTAAAAATTTGTCTAGGATCAATTATTCATATATTCTATTCATTAAATATTTATGAAAAGGTTAATTAAACCCATAAAATAATAAGCATTTTTGTAAATTATTCCCAGCATTTTATACTAATTGTTTCTTTTTGGGTATTTCACTTGGATTAAGAAAATATTGAACAGATTTAATTATAGAAAAAAAGAGCTAAATATGACTAAATTACTCTAATTAATATACTAAATGGGTTAAAAGGTATAGAATCTTGTAAAACTAATTGATATAAATAAAGTTAATACAAGAATAAAATAGAAAAGAAATAATTAATATTACTTTGGATATATAAAAGTGGCAAATAATTGGAAATTTTTTTATTTGAAAAAAAAAGACAATTAATTTGAAATGAAAGTAGTATTTCTTATATTGTATTTTTTCCTGAATTAATATCTTAAATTGATACCAAATAAAAATTCGTGCTTGCAACCTCACAACCCTAATTACTGGATTAAAACTATTTTCGTTACTTTAATTCTTAATTTAGCGGGTCATTTGTGATTTTTTTTTTTTCATACGGTCATAACAACAAAAAGAATTCCCAAGATAACATAATATTTTTTGTGATCAGAATATGAATTTACTGTTCAGTGTAAATTTTTCTTTCTAAAAAAACCACGGGAATAATTTCATATCCAGAAAAATTTATATAATCGATTATAATTATTTAAATGATATAACTATATATTATTAGCTTCAAATTTTTACTGAACAGTAAAGGGTTATTAACAACTAAATGAAAACTTGTCATGGGGATTGAAAGGAATCTATAATTTTTTATCAGTCAATGCGAGTAGAACTGCAAATAACATGTCCAAGTATCATCATTTTTTTTTATAAACCAAAATATTATTATTAAATTTAGAAGAAAAACCACGAAGAACAAAGAATATGAAGTGATGAAAAAACCAATATAGAACTAATACATTGAAAGGTGAAAATGACATGAACATGCCTTGTGCTTTAGTGAAGAAGAGAAGAAAAATCATTACAAATTCAACTAACTCATAGCTACAGCCAAGCAATAAAATTATTCGATCTTAAAACTCCTTACTTAGCTAAAAAATCGACCATATAATTACTTTTCCTTCGTGAATGCACAAAGAGAATTGACTCTAGCATCTGTTTGAAAGTTTCGACGAGACAAAACTCTTTATACAAATACTATGGTTTGGAATTACTCTCCTCTAAAAGCCAAACATTCGCATTTGTTGAATTAGATTCTAAAAAGATACAAGGGGATAAAGAGGGATCGTGCTCTATAGTGCTATGTAAGACATATCTAAGAGCAACTACATCTGGGGCATTGGAATTCATAACGCCAAACGATAGTGAAAATAAGCAAAGGATGTATTCTAAAGGGTCTCAGGAAACACCTCCTACTCCTGCAGGTACAGGTTTATCGAGAGATAAATCATCGGTGATCCACTTAACACAATTTAAAGGTGAAATAATCCAATCGAATGTGGGTGTTCTATTCTTAACACGAGTTCAATGGAGTTTAATAGCATTAATGCATTGAAATAATCCTTAATTTTGAAGAATACATTCATCTCCAATAGCTCGCACTCGTGCTTTAGATCTGTAACCAATTAAAAAGAATATATTTTCTTTTTTTTTTAAATTATCTCATTGAAAACAACTTCATTAAGTTCCCGCCAGAAAACTATGAAAAATAATAATCTAAATCTTCTTTTAAAAAGAATCAATGACTAAGAACTCTCACTGATGGAATAGATCAATAGATAATTTGGAACTGCCTACGAGATACCCCACTAAGCACAGAATATGTACCACAAGGCGCAAACAATAGAACAGGACACCAACAAATAATCCATTGTTTCTACACCATTATTACATAAAGAATAAAAATTATCATTGACTGGAATACCTTTTGCACTTAAAAGCGTCTCTAGTATTCAATATATTGAGAATTGTCAAATAAGAGAAAATTTCAACCTTAAGGTAGCCAGAGATCTCTAAATATTGGCCACAAGAGGTGTAGAAGGTAAAGCTGGGATATGGGACATGGCAGTAATTGCAGATTTAACAAAGTAATTGCCATTAGGAATATGCACCCAAATAAACCTATCACAGTTACAAGAAGATATGTGATATTTCAAGACCATGTTAAACTGGAGGTTACTCTCATATCCATCCTTAATTAATCTCCATGTTAATTAAATGAACATGGCGTAATAGTGATTATTTTTAGGTTTGTAAAAAATATTAAAAAAAAAAAATTGCTCAATCATTATTAATTATTTTACAACAAGTATATATATGCGGTTTGTAAATAACTGATATTGAACTTATGAACTTTTATTTTTACCATAAAGTAATAGTAGTTGTTAGTTTCAATTAATTTGTACTTTCCTTTTATGACTTAATATTTTGTGATTAATGTAATTAAGTTATAGTAGTAGTCATAGTTTAATTATATGGTTAGACTTAGACCATTTCACACGGACATGAAGTCTTTGGGTGGGAAATGACTTTTAATTTTCCAAGGGCGGGTAGGTAAAATTTGGATTCCCATATTCTGAACTTAAGCAAAGGATTCTGCAGGTAGACTTTGTTACACAATAATTACCGGCACCACTAAATACAAAGAAGGTGGGGACGGTGGAATTTAGGGTTCAACGGTCAAAGAAGTTATTGTGAATTTAATTATATTAATTTATTGGTCAATTCAGAATAAATACCAATAAATTATAATTTACAAGGTCCCCACGTTATATATATGTGAGAAAGTCCTGATTTGGAAAAAAAAAACCCAAAACTTACTAAAGCTTTATGCTTAAGTTGGCCAATATATAATAATTAAGGTGCTTATTTTTTACAACCAATTAATATAAGTCTTAAACAATATTATAATTTTCTTACAAAATAATCAAATTATAAAGTTCTAAATTCAGTCACTATAGCTACAAAATATAATAAAGAGAACAAAGATACTACAAAATTGAACTTATAACATGCGTTCATATGTAAAAAGTCTCAATCAATGTATGTGATTAATACAAATAATTGTCCGGGAAAAACTTACACAACAAATAGCATTTTTTTTGCATAAAACTATGATGATGTGCACTTTCAATAAATAATAGCAAACGAAGTGATAGCAATTAATCAGTATTATCACTTATAAAAATTGGATGAAATCTTGAAAGCTCGAGTCTTTTTAATCTAATAATATTAACGAGAATTTGACATATTTATGGTGATTGTAAAGGGATAGCTAGTCCTTTTGGGAAGCCTAGGCTTTCTAATGAATATATGGCAATTAGAAAGATTAATTATCGAAATTAAATTGGTAATGCAGAAATATCAACTTTGATTCATTCAGAAATCAAAAGCTAAACAAACTGAAGAGATTATAAACTCTTTTTTTATTAAATTATAAAAATATTTTTGTGAGAGATAGATTGCAAAAAAAAAATAAATAAATAATCCTAAACTCATTATTAATCCCATATACTCAACAATTTTTTTTTCCTTTGGTTTATTTTTTTGGAGAAAGAAAAATCGCACCAACTTGCTTTTGTAGAATATACAGAGGAACAATTATTGCTGCACAAGAAAGTCTTATAAATATAAACTACCTACGCAAACTGTATAGCAAATAATGCAGCAGAATTCTTCGCCCCTTGTAAAGGGATACTGAAAACCAACAGTTAACTGAATCTAACCTATCTTTTCCTACTTTAATTAGTTTTATACCAAAACCAGCAGCGGTTCTTATTGCTTTTCTTTTATAAATTTTTGGCATTTCTGATTCTGATTTTATTATTATTATTTGAGCTTTCTGTGTCACTATTACGTATGAATCACTCACCCAATTCTGCATGGCATTTCATATCTCAAATATAATATATGCAAATTATATACTTTGTCTTTAATTTCTACGGAAGTGGGCAAAGAAATCTTTGTAGTCTGATAATTATTTATTTATTATGAAATTAATAAGAAGACAAAGATTAATTGTCTGAAACATTTACAAAAAGGTTATGAAAAAAATTAAAAAAAGAAGTCACGGGGTCGACAATGTTGAATCTATTAAGCATATGTACGAGTATAAATTAATAAAATGGATGTTCCTGTTTAGAAAATTCATCATACGATCAACCGGACATTTTGGCTTTTTCTATATTTATTAACCTTAGTTCTCTTAACACATGAGTTTCTTCGTAGAACAATGTGCTTTAGAGACAAACGAAATATAATGGAAGCTTCCTAACCATTTGCTCGTTGGTCGATTTGACTTTTTTTTTTTCTTTTTAAAAGGGATGTCGGTTCTTTTATATTCAGTTTAATATATCATATATAAATTAATTTAATCAGATAATAATATATTTTTAATTTTTTTATTCACTTTAATGATTGAAGTGTATTCAACAATTAATAAATCTGTATATATATTATTTTTTAAAAAAAAATTGAACCAAAAGTACTCAGTTATTTTAGCTACATTGATACAATTTTAAGATTATTTATCATCTATTTAGATTCAAAGATCTTATATAAAGAATTTCTACGGATATATCACTTATTTAAAGAATTTCTAGGGATTTCAAATACTTTGCAGTTATCAATGTAGGGGTTAACTACATGTTATTTAACTTTGTATTACTTGTATTTAAATCATAATTTTTTGTTTTGTAATATTAAAATCACTGAATTTTATAAATTATTACAGAAAAATTATCGCTGATCAATTTTGACCAGAAAAATCATCGGAAATCTCATTTTTTATGGATTTATTGTATTATAATGGTATCACAATTCCACTATTAGTTATCTCTAGCCACATTTTTTTTCAACTCATCAAGAAATGTGGCCAGAAGTAACTAATTGTAAAGTTGTAATACCATTAGAACCCAATAAATCTACTATAAATGAGTTTTCTGGCTGATAACTCAATAAATTTAGTCAGCGATGACATTTTTCTAATAATTTATAAAGTTTAATTATTTTAGTATTACAAAATAAAATATTATAATTTAAATGCACGTAATATAAAATTTAATGAAATTAATCCTCAATGTGGACACGAAGAATTTTATTGACCCTTTTGCAGAAATAGGTAAGTTTCATGGAAACCCACCAAAGAATTGAAGATTAGAAATAATTAGCTAGCAGAGAATTTAAGCACCGACCCTTTTTCCATGGATTGCCTTTAAAGACTTGCTGAATCTAAATTAAAAAAAAAAAAATTATACAAAGAAGATTAAGATTCGTTAAATTGGAATAATTCGTGTATGCAAATTGCATCATCAAACTTAAATTACAAATTTAGAATTAAATCACATGATAACATGAAATTGTTCAGTTCTTTTGAATATATGTTATACGTAGCATCAAATTAAGAAGGATTCTAATTCTAATTCATTTAATCTCTACTAACTTTTATGAAGCTAAATAGTCAAAGCAGGTGGCTATATTTGTAAAGAGATGCTTTGAAGCTATATGGGTATAGCTAACCCATGTGACTGTAGAGAAGGTTGATTGTCAAAAGGAGAGTAAGTTAGGCAAACTAAAAAGGAAGACTAAAACACCAAAACATATATATAGATGAATTAATATAAAACTATTTTATTTTAATCAGATGTTTCGATTTCGAGCGCTAGATATACAGTTACCTTCAAAATTCTTAAAAGAATGTTTTGACGTCCTTCAAAATTCTATACTTAACACAAACATGATTAGTCTCAGTTTATTAATATATAAATTGATGATATGTATTGTTCGGAAAAAAAAAAAGAAAAAGAGATTAAAAGAGATGAAATCTTTGATTTCATGATTTGAGGAGAAAAAATAATAAAAATGGAATAACTCTTTGGTTTAAGGAACTTTGTTACTATATTTTGTGTATTTTCCTATTCTTGAAGTTGCTGATTATTGGTCCAACTTGCTGGTAAGTTTCCTGTGTTTTAAGACACAATTATTCGACCGAATCTTATATTAGAAAGAGAGATGTGACTTAAACCCAAAAACTTGTGACTTCTCCCAACATGATGTCATAATGGCAAATTTTTGCATGTATAAACTAAATTTATGTGGATTAAATCAGTAAGAGAATATTAGATACATAGAATAATTTATATAACATTTTACATAAAATCGGTCTATACATATAAAAATTTTCTTGTCATAATGTACTCTCATTCAATATATTATATATATATATTTTTTTTTTATCTCAACCATTACAACTTAAAGGACAATGAATGATTTTAATACTTATAACACATTTTCATATGTTGAAGTCTTAGAAGTTACCAAACTAGTAATGAATGAGTGAATCCATAAAACTTTTATAGTTGTGAACAAATACAAATTCATCTTGCGTTAGTTATATATTTCAAAATTCAAATTATTATTTTATCTTACATTTTTTTGTGTATCAAATTAATTTAATTGAGAATTTAAATTTAAGATTTTACAGTTGTGATCACGATAAATACTATTAAATTAAAGTTTATTAATTTTAATGAGGTTTGATTACCAGATAAATAATATTAATTAAAATAAAATGCATTAATTTTAATGAGGCCGGATTTATTTAAGTGGTAAGGAATTAAGAATCAAACCGACCAGTCGCTAAGCCTCATATCTTGTGAGGAAAAGCAAAAAGAGTTGATCTCAACTCTCATAGGCATAAGAATTACGACAAGGTTGTGCGAAAAGTTGAGGAAGGTGAGATTGGCCGGTTAAACTTTAATGTGGTCTGAAAAATTAAACCACCGGAATTTAAGCTCTCAATCGGCTGATTCCTATTGCGAGGAATTTAGAAACTTCATACCGAATCTGTCCTCTTGCGCCTTCATTACTCTTTTAGTACTATTATGTAATATGCTCATATGTCTCTGACTAAGTCATTATAAAGATAACTTAGATCTTTTAATTAGTCCATGCAAGATATTTTAGCACAATTCCTCACGTTCAGAATCAAATACATAAGAGAAATTTCGAATGTAAAGTTTGCAAGATTGATTTGACTGGATATTTATGGACAATCAATTAATAGCTTTGATATCATATTAAATAAATAGATTTTTGACCTTATTTATTTGAAAAGCTAGTTTCAAGAGAGAAGGAATGTTCAAACAATCATCACGTTCAGAACCAAATGTATAGGAGAAATTTGGAGTATAAAATTTTTAAAATTGATCCTGACCGAATATCTATAGATATCCAATTGATAACTGTAATATCATGTTAAATAAATAAATTTTCAACTTAATTCATTTCAAAATTAGTTTCAAGAGAAAAGAAATGTTCAAACTATTATAAACAATATCTTTCAATTAGCCCATATAGAATATATCTTAACAACTCTTTGAAACTTCGAACCACACTTCCTTACTCTTTCATTGTTTATACCTTTCCACTTCTTATGAAAAATCTAGATTTCTTTATGCATTCATACTAAATTCGTTCTAACTACTAGTTTAGTTGAGAATTAAAATTCACAATCCCTTAAGAAAATTTCATAGATACACTATATATCTGATTTAGGCAATTTCCATTTTTTTTCCCATGTACAAAAGAAAAAATATGTAGACCCTAAATATAAAAGTTAAAACCAAGAGCTCAAGTAAATGATAAACAAGGCTGGAATTGTATTAATTTAATTAGAATAATTGAGTGTATTTATGATATTTAACCTCAATATATAAAGGTATTATCATATAATTTTTATTTATAAATAAAACCCATATGGGCAAATATAAATTATGTCAAATCAATAAATTTTAATTTAATTTAGTATTCAGTATTAATCTGATCAATAATTAAAATTATGATGTCTCAAATTTAAATATTTATCAAATTCTTTTACAATAAAAAATATCTTTGAAATACAATAATATATATATATATATATATATAACAATAAAAATTAATTATATATTTAAGTCATTTTAGTCTTATATATATATATATGTTTGCTTCAAACTTCTTATATATATAATTAATTTTTCAATTCTAACAAAATTTTGCGCATACCTAAAATAAAATTAGGTTAACCAATAATTTGAATTTATTGCTTTTATTGTTAATTGGACATAAAAAAAAAACAAAAAAAAAAAAAAGGCTAATTAAGACTTAAAAGTAACATAAGACTAAAAAGACTTCAATAATTGACAAAATGACAACTACTTAGGTGAAAATGCAGCTTTCGGTTTCCTTTTTGCGCTTTTTCTTCTGTTTCATATGTTTTAAGAAAGCTAATTGCGAACAAATAAATTAAATTTTTAAGATTGTATCGAAATTAAAGGGTTAATTATATTTATGAATTTTGTATTATTTAAATAAAATATAATTTTTTATTTTGTAATACTAAAATTATTAAATTTTATAAATTATTTTAGAAAAGTAATTGCTGATCAATTTTAATAAGTTATCAGCAGAAAATTTTATTTTTTGTGAATTTGTTAGGTTATAATAGTATTACAATTTCACCATTAGTTACCGCTTGTCACATTTCTTGACGAGTTGTAAAAAAATACGACCGGAGGTAACTAATGATAAAATTGTGATACCATTATCGACGATAATTTTCTACAATTCGTCTGTTGGAAAAAAATGTGATTATGAGCCATTTTGAGAGGATTATTCGGGTGGGTCCCACAACTCGGTTTTGGGAAAAAGACCCGGATATATGTTCCTTGACATGAGGACTATGAATTAATGTATTCATATGCTCAAAATGGAAAATGT
>CATIWF010046461.1:0-11289 GCA_949630135.1 Balakata baccata
ATTATTTAATAACTGTAAATATATTATTTTATAATTATAAATTTATTATTTGTTTTCACGAATTTTTTTCATCTTTTTATATATGTTTTATTATTTACTTAACATGTTCAGATTTATTATTTAATGATTATAAATATATTATTTTATAACTGTAAATATATTATTTTATAACTATATATATTTTCATGAATTTCTTTTATCTTTTCAGCTACACTTGATTATTACTTGAATTTTCACAAATCAAACTCTCATAAAGCGCATTCTCAAATGAAACATATTCATCAATTTGTAATTGAACAAAAAAATTACAAAAAATAATTCGAATAACAGAAATAAAATAAGTAATAAAATCTTAGAAAAAAATGGAAAGATGAGATGATTAAGAGCAACAAATAAAATAAGTAAAAAAAACCAATAGAAAAAACTATCAAAACAAAGAATTGAGAGAAACAATTATTAAATTAAAAAATCTACCGTTATTAAAATAATTTATTTACAGTTACTAAATAATATATAAAAAAAGGGCACATGTGAGCTCGCTAGAAGCACTTACCATTGTGCACCCAGGTGCATAATAAAATTTGTCAAACTCTTTACATATTATAATATGAACCACCTCTTTCCATATTGTAATATGAACCACAAGTTATATATGTGCGGATATAGGCTATGATTATGTATAGTTTATGTCCAAACAGGCATAGACTTGGAGTTTATAATATAATTTTGAGTAATGCTATATGTTTCAATATTTTTGTCTCAATTAGCATAAAATACGTGTACCATATTCATTCATTTACTTATTTTATCCAACTTAGATTAAAAGTACAAATATTTTATGTTAGTTGAGATAAAAAATATTGAAATAAATGACATTAATTGAAAAATATAGACAAATTATATTATGAATTCCAGTTCATATTACATTATAGGTCTGGATCTATTTTCGCGTGTGACAGCTGTTCTGGATTTTTTAATCCCATAACTAAATACTTCACTTCATGATCAGCTTTGTTTTTCGTATCTGCATTCCATGGTTTAACAGTCGACTTTCTTGGTGGATTTTGCCTTTAGAATTTTAAACATTAGCATTTCAGTTATAGTTTGGTTCACTGGTTTAAATTTTTTTTTTATTATAAAAATATATTTATTCATGGGTTACATGTAATTATAAAATAATTTTATAATATATGATTATACTATATATTTTCAATTAATATTCATATATTATTTTATTTATTTTCTCCAAATTTAAAAGATTATAATTTAGAGAGTAATCAATATTTTGTGTTTTTTAAGTGCAGTTTGGTGTCGATTTGTTGTTTTTCCAACGTGATTTGTATCAATTTTTTTTGGCGTATCTTGATTTTCTTCGAAGAAAATTCAATAGATTCATACATATAAATCAAAATACATAAAAATATCTATTAAATTAAATACACAAAAAAATAAATGAACAAATATTAATATAAAAAATAAATCTTTATTAATAAACTAATGAATATTTATTTTATTTCTAATGAACATGTTGTTTATAACAAATAATTTTTTTTAATAAATTAATGAATATTTGATTTATTATTAATGAACTTATAGTTTATAATAAATGAACATATAATTCATAACCTATAGTTTACTGATAATGAACCTATAGTTTACAAGAAATAAATATTTATCAATAAACTAATGAATATTTATTTTATTCGTAATAAACATACAATTTTATAATAAATAAATTTGAAGTAATAAATTAATAAATATTTATTTTATTTCTAATAAATATAAGATTTAAAATAAATGAATATTTTTCAATAAATATTTTATAATTGTATAAATTTATTTTATTTATAAAATTATTAGGAACTCTCGCACTTATAATAAGTCCTTAATCAATATTGCTATGGGGATAGGCCCGTGGTATAACAGTCCGAGAATAGCTTTCTTGCTGGAAGAGTAAGAGAGAGATGATATAAAGATAAATTAGGAAAATATATTTATTCCATTTTATTTTTGAAATAGATAAAATATTTTATTTTTACCACATACTTTAATATGTTCGTATTATTCATACTCTCAGGTACAGTGTAATATTCATACTTTTTCTTAAAAGTTTTTATTCATATTCTAATGACATGCAAATAAATTCAAAATATTTAATTAAAACTAAAATATTTTTTAGTTTATTAAAAGATTGAATAGTTTATAGACTACATATGAAAGTATAGTCCCTTATATCCAATAAATACTAAGACGGTGATAAGTAAATTTAAACTCAAAACCTCCCATAATTATTTCAAATAAAAATATTAATTAAGACACTCCTTGTTTGGCATATGTCAATTGAAACATATTAATTAATAATTTTAAAATAATTATTAGATGATATTAGTGATTGATATATTTTAATTTTTATTTTTATAGAGACTTATTAGTAGGAGGGGTATTTCTAATATCATTAGGATACGGGGCGATATATTTTAAATTTTTAAATCGATCGGTTACTTAGTTAAATCACACATGACCCTTTTTGGAAAAGCTAAATTAACTAATCCTCGTGGCAAAGGTGATGAAATTTCCTTCTTGTCGAAGTAGTTTAATTAAGTGAGCGTCCTTTGATGTTTTTTTTTTATGAGGAAAAAAATCAGCTCGAAAAGAATTCAAGATGATGAAAAAATTTTACCTACAACTAATACAATAAAAAAGAGTAGAACAAAGCAATCGTAGCATGGAGAACTCTCATGCTACCAAGGAAAATACAAATTTTAGGAAGTGAAATGTAGCCATTGTCACATTACTTAGCTAAGTCCAAACTATAAAAAAATTAACTATTGTGACTCCTTGTTTAGTTAAACAATCCACCATAAAGTTATTTTCCCTTCTCGTGTGAACAAAAGAAACTAACCTAAGGCGATGCTTATATGTTTCAATAAGGCAAATTTTTTTATGCAACTTCTAAGGTTTATGACAGTCCTTTTTAGAAAACCAAGCAATAATATTTGATGAATCAGATTCAAAGATAATATGTAAAAACAAGGGAGATTCACGCTCTGTTGTAATTTGAAAAGCATATTAGGCTACAACATCAGCTTCATTAGAGTCCATGATACCACACGACACAGAGAATAGACATTGAACACTACCTGCAGTGTCTCGAAGTACTCCTCCCACCCCAGCAAGTCCAAGCTTTCCTAGAAATGAACCATTTGTGTTCCATTTAACAAAATCCGTAGAAGGAGCGTGCCATTTGGATGGAGCCGACCTGAATTTGGGTTTAGGGCAATAGAGTTTAATTGCATCTACTCCTAATAAGAGATCTTGATTTTGTAGAAGGCCTTAATCACCAATAGCTCGCAACAATGCCTTTGATCTATGCCCAATGATGAAGAAAAGGTTTTTAGATTTTAATATTCTTCCATTAAAGGCTATCTCATTACGTTCCCGCCAAATAGACTATAGAGTAGCATGAAAAATGATAGACCTTATCTTCTTTTGAAAAAAGCTCATGACTAAGAATTCCTATTGATAAAAAATATCAGTCAATGATTTTGGATTGACCCAAGCAATACCCTATCAAGCACAAAATTTATACCATAGGATGTTAGTAATAGGACATAAAATCAACAGATGATCAATAGTTTCCACCGCATTATTACATAGCGAGCAGAGATTGTTATGGATTGTAATAATAACTTTTGCACACAAAACATTTTTAGTATTTAGTCTGTTAAGAACTGCAAGCTAAGAGAAACCTTTACCTTCGGGGAACCAGAGACTTCCAAATCCTTACCACATGGGATATAGGAGGAGAAGGAGAAATAGATGGTATGAAGTCAATTGCAGATTTAACTAGATAGATATCATTAAAATTGTGTGGCCAAATTAATCCATCTCGATTGTATGTAGAGATATGGTAGTTTGAAATCAAGTTAAGAAGGTCACGCTGCTCTAATTCCCAAGGTCGAAGGTGTCGATTCCATATAAAAACCCACTTCTATTTGAAGTCATTCCAAATTCTCATGTCTTTAATTGAACCATTTTGATCAAGAGAAATATTAAACAGCCTAGAAAAACGTTCTGAAAGGGTAGTTTTATTAATCCATCTATTAATCCAACTATCTCCATTGCTAGGAAGAACCTTTATGCCACTGTTGAAAGGTGGAATGAATTGTATATTCCAAATATTTATCCAAACATAGAAAACTGATTATTAGGCATAACAAATGAGAGAGAATATCCTAGGTTAATCTTATATTTTTCTGTAATAACCCATACCCAAAGACTTTTATCCACATTCTCCTTCCTAATACGCTAAAGCCATTTGAAGAGTAAGGCTTTATTTTTATGAAGCAAGGAACCAACTCCTAAACCCTTTACATTTTTGGGTAATTGAACAATATCTCATATAATATTACACATTTCCTTTTCTCTAAGGAACCACCCCAAATGAAATTCTTGAAAAGAGAACGGATCTGAAATGCCACAGATTTAGGAATTTTAAACAAAAAGGGGTAATAGACAGGTAAATTATTCAGAGCATCCTTAATCAGGGTGAGTCTTCCACCAACAGATAAAAATTTTGATTTCTAAGATGCAAGCTTCTTTTTTATTTTCAGAATTATTAGCTCCCACATTGATTTGCGCTTAGGATTTATACCAACATGGATACCTAAATAAGAGAAAGGGAGAGAGACACACTAACAATGGAGAAGATTAGTTGGTTTTTTGACCCATGAATCAACCGCTTTCAACCCAATAATAGCACTCTTTTCAAAGTTGATATGCAAGCCAGTTATCAAAGAGAAACATTTCAGGAGACGCTTGACATTAACCAAATCTGCCTCGTTAGCATTGCAAAATATCATCAGCATATTGTAAATGAAAGATCTTTTGAGAATCAGGTAAGTAGAGAATACTAGAAAAAATCCCTGCTGAAGATGTTGATTTAAACATCATTGAAAGACCTTTGGCTACTATGACAAAAAAGAGAGGAGAAAGATGATCTCCTTGGCGTAATCCCTTTTGCAACGTAATTTCCTCATTAGGACTACCATTGACAAGAATAGAGATTCTAGCTAAAGATACACATTCACATATCCACATTCACCATTTATATCCAAAATTCATCTGACATAGAATAGAGTCAAGATAATTCCAGTTGATACTATCAAAAATTTTATGAAAAGCAAGCTTGAAGAGAATTCCACCAAATCTAGATTTTTTCAGATAATGAATGATTTCGTTCGTGACAAGTACACTGTCAAGAATACTTCGCCTAGATAAAAAAACACTTTGCTGCACATTAACAACTTCAGATACTACCATATACAATCTATTAGCTAGTATTTTTTGAAATAATTTTATATAAACTTCCAATGACGCTAATTGGGCAAAAATCAAAGACTTTTGTTGCCCTGTTAAGCTTTGGAATTAGTGTGACAAAGGATGAAGAAATTCCATGTGGCAATTTACTAGAGGAGTAGAAATAATCCACCAACTCTACAATATCAAAACAGATAAAATTCCAAGCTGTTTTAAAGAAAGAGAAGTTAAATCCATCAGGTCCCAGAGCTTTACTACTTTCGCAAGACCATATGGCTGACTTTATTTTATCAAAACTAAAAGATAATTCCAAAAGCGAAGAACTTACATCAGATAGCTTTTTGAGTTCAAGTGATACTAAAGAGGGTCTGTTAAAAGAGACTTCCCTGAAGAGCACTTTATAATAATCCAGAATATTGTTCCTTATGTCATCAGGAGAAGTGAGATCATCTTCAGCTATGAAAATAAGCCCAATGAAATTTTTTCTGCCTCTTTTAGAAGCAGTCAAACGAAAGAACTTTGTATTTTTGTCCCCTATTTTACACTATAAAGCTCTTGATTTTTGCCGCCAAAAAGATTTTTTTTTGTTGCATTTTAGCTCACCGCTCTTTCCAAATCAAACTCTTTTTACTCAACAAAATAGGCCTAGTATCATTTGATGAAGAAAAATTTTCCAGCTCCAAATCAACCTTATCAAGCTTAGTCTCAGGTATCTCGATAGTCCGATCCACATTGCCAAAGACGTCACAATTCCATTGAACAAGTCGAGATTTTAACATTTTCAATTTCTTTGGAATAGTAGGTCCTCTAACATCATTTACAGAAAAGTTCTCCCGCAAAGATTTGACGAATATGATGAAACTCTTCTCTTGTAATCAACAATCCAATAATCTGAAAGGTTTGGGACCCCAATTAAACTCATATGTGGTTAGCATAATAGAACAATGATCTGAAAGAGCCTTTATAAGTGCTCATTGCTTTGATTTTGGAAAAGAAAGGACCCAAGCTGAGTTTATAATAAATCTGTCAATTCTGCTTTTTCCAAAAGAATTTCCCCAAGTAAATTTTTTCCAATGAGTGGCAAGTCAATAAGTTGAGAATTGTGCACAAAAGATTGAAAGGCCTCTGAAGGTGGAATCTCTAATGCTTCAAATCCATCTCTTTTGATGTATATATATATATATATATATATATATTCCCGTTTTTGTCTGTTGCTAAGTGGGCAGAGGCCACCGATTCTTAACCAACGCATATATGTAACTGTCATGTAAGATTATTTTGTTATTTCTGGGTTGGATCTTTCAACTTAATTGGCATCGTTTAAACACAGCAATATTATTTGATTGTCTGCTTGCATTTTTTTTTTTCATTTTTCATTTCTTTTCTTTTCTGATTCGCCCAACACTGATTCGGGTCTGTTTATTATCTTGCTGTGTCCAGTATGTGTTTGGGCAATTGAAATTTTATCTACTGATGTTTTCTTGGATAGAATGGCACATTTCTATCTTGCTTAAAGTGGTGTTCTGTTCATCTGTATTGTTTGAGAACTACACGAACAATAATTTTTTTGGGGTGCCTTTTGCTACGTATAAATTGTTACCTTTTTACTTTCGTTTATGATTTATTGTTGATCTTTTTTTTTTTTAATATGAATTTCTGTAAATTGAGTATAATTTCATAATATGAGGATACTAAAATTGTTTAATAGCAACGCAGTTGTAGTTTTTTTCTTTTTTTGACTGTTATTGATGTGACAGTTGAAACATTTAAAAGATTTAAAGATCCAGTGATTTCAGAAAGTTACCTTAATCTATAATTCAAAAATAGTAACTATAATTATGATGAAAAATGTCAAACCGATGTTATGAGATCAATTCTTTTTTAAAGGGAAATTAGGAAACATATTGGGAAATCAGTATCTTAAAGTTTTGTTAGTGTCCAAAACTCTTCCCTACTAGCTAATTAGCAATTTAATTCGTTTTTAGTTTATTAGAAAACTCAATATGCTGTTGGCTATATAATAAGGGATAGTCATCCTTTATATATACTGTAAATGTGTTAAATTTCAACCAATATTAATAAATGGTGGCACAAATACTTGAATTCGAGACTTTTCACATAAAGTCATAATATCAATTAATTTACAATTTGATTAATATTCAATTCGTTTTAGCTGTGTATTAAGACTAGTAGCTTGTAAGCTTTAAGAAATAATTACATAGAGTGTCACTTTTTTAATATTAATTACCATAATACATCTAATAAATTTCAATAACTAAAAGATCCATTTACTTCTAATATTAAATTAAGCAAATTAATAGCAATCCCTAAAAATCTGTAAGTTTTTTTTTTATTTCCTCTTCTTCTTCTTCCTCTCCTCTACTCTACAAATAATATAGGGATTTGCATAAAAAAACTCTATTAATAATCACTGGACTAGAATTACTCTTCCTTTCAAAGATAAAAACTACTAATCACCATTTGTTACTAAAGGAAAATGATCTCACAAAGGATATAGAGAAAGATTGTGAGTGGTAACGCAATTGATATCAGAGAGAGAGGCCGATATGGATTATTTTAAACAATTGTAAGCGATTATTTCTTATATAGAGAGAAACTAGTAAATATTCTAAAATGTAACATTTGATTTTTTTTTCTTTGATTGAGATTGAAAGTGTTGAATGTAATTTAGCTCTTAATTCGAGACTTAAATTGTTTAATATCAACCAAATTTCATTATAATCTCTGCTTGGTTCTTTGACTTGTAACCGCAATGAAGCATTGCCTTAAAAAATGTGGTTTATTCATTAAAAATAATTAACATTTATGCAGGATTTAATATCAAATAATATTCATATAACCTTTATATAACCTATATATAACATACTAGGTGTGAGAATCAAATTAAAGTATAAGATGTGCATGATTTAGCATCATATATTATAAATATAACCTTCAAATAACATACAAACATTGGTCAATATTTGACATTTAAATATTCAATACAAGAACATCACACTTTTTTATTTTTTTAGACATAAAAATATTTTATTTTCTCAATATTGACTCAATAAATTATTCAAACACATCTTTATGTTTATTTGATTTTATAAAATTTAGTTTTATCATTAAAAATAAAATAAATTTGTGTAGGATTTGGTATCATTAATACCAATATAACCTATATATAACAAATATATAACTTAGTATGTGTGAATGAAAATTATTCATTATTAACATTAATTATGAATAATTTTTGTTCATATATAACCTACATATAGCAAGGAAATAACAAATAAAAAGCTTATATGGTAGTCATCCTAAATTATTTTAAATAAATTCAAATAATTAATGATTCTTTAATTTTAGGAATTAAAATTAATTAATATCTTAAATTAGATAACTATTAATTCTATTCAAAATATGCAAATGAGTATTATAAGAAAACAAAAACTTTGAAATAGGGAAAATTTTATAATGGTAATTATACATAACAATAAAAAGATTTGTGTCAAAAACTGAAGCTTAATTGGAATTGCCATTGGGCTTTTCACTTTTGAACATAACATTTCCTGTGTCCATTTCATAGCCGGGGGATTTGATTGGAGAATATAGATGAGCATTGTTGCTTGAAGAGTCATGAGAGAAATAATATAAATACAAAGTAGGAAAATATATTTATTCCATTTTATTAATTTAATTTTTTATTGTGAAATGGACAAAACATTTTATTTTTACCACATATTTAACATGTATGTATTATTCATATTTATGAGCACCGTTTAAATTGAAATAATTTAAAATTTATAAAATTTGAAATTCATGGGTTTTAAGAATTTTATTATTTGGTTTAACTGTAAAATTTATGGATTAATAATGTAATTACTCTTACACTCATATTTGGTTCAATGACTACAATCTATGGATTTTTACAATTAATTTCTAATTTTACCCTTGATTAAACATGGATAAAATTGATCATTTTAAGAGTTGAAAAATAAAAAAAATAAAGTTATTATACGTTATAAAATTTAATTACATTACTAAAAAATTTTTTATTAATAATTTAATGCATATTAACACAACAACAACAACAACAATAATAATAATAAAGCAATTAGTTGAAATTAGAAGAAAATGATTTTTACATTTTTAGAATAAAAGATAATTTTAGAATATTATTAATTTATTAGGGACAATCTTGGAATAAATAAAGATCTGTCAACAATTCATCATTGATAAAAATTTATGGATTTTGAATTTTTCCACCTAGGAGGTAGAAAATCAAATCCTTAAAAAATGAAAGATTTTGGTGAAATAGAGATTTTCCAAAATCTATGGATTCTGATATTTTTTAAGTAGTCAAACGATAAATTTAACATAAATTCATGGATTATTCAAAATCGTTCATTTAAAATTTCATAATCCAAACATAGTCTTAGGTTTAGTGTATTTTTCATACTCTAGTGACATGCAAATAAATTTAAAACATTTAATTAAAACTAAAATATTTTTTAGTTTATTAGAAGACTTAATATATCGTGGATTATACAACAGAAGATAGTTATCGCCTTGTATCCAATAAATACTAATGGATAGTGACAAGTAAATTCCAAACTCAAAACCTCTCATAATTATCACAAATAAAAATATTAATTAAGGTACTCTTGTTTGGCACATGTCAATTGAAACATATTAATTAAAAATTTTAAAATAATTATTAGATGATGTTAGTAATTGATTTATTTTAATTTTAATTTTTATGAGACTCGAGTCTTATTAGGAGGAGCTATATTTCTAATATAGACTTTTAGTGCAATGATTATTTATGAAATTAAGCCCACTATGTATATATATTAATTATATGGGTTACTTAGTCAAGAATTTCTCTAAAAAGAATCACACATGACCCTTTTTGGAGAAACTAAATTAACTAACCCTCTCGGCCAAAGTTGATGAAATCCCCTTCTTGGCCAAGTAGCTTAATTAACTGGGCGTCCTTCGATATTATTGTGTATATATATATATATATACCCGTTATGGTCTGTTGCTAAGTAGACAGAGGCCACCGATTCTTAACCAACGCAGATTTTGATCTGTCAGGCAAGATTATCATTTGAGCTTTCTTACTTCTGGGTTGGGTCTTTCAACTTAATTGGCATCGTTTAAACACAGCGATTATCTGATTGTCTGCTTGCATTTCTTTCTTTTCTCATTCGCCGAACGCTGCTTCGGGTTTGTTTATTATCTTGCTGCCTCAAGTATGTGTTTGGGCGATTGAAATTTTATCTACTGATGTTTCCTTGGATAGAATGGCACATTTCTGTATTGCTTGAAGCGGTGTTCAGTTCATCTGTTTGATAACTACACGAACAGTTTTTGAAGTTATTTTTTTTGGTGCCTTTTCCTATGGAAACTCATTTTAACTAAGCTTTAAAGGCTACGCATGATCATTTAGCTCGGGTAGTGGGTTCACTGCAACATATTGTATAATATCATAATTCACTGTTTTTGCACTGGACAGAATTAACTGTAGAAAATGAAGAAGAAAGTATTGAATCAATGTCAATTAAGGGGAAACAGTATGATTTTTGTCTTCAGTAACCATGAATTCTACATTTTTTTAATCACCAAATCAAATTATACGTTGTTAAAATGCTCTGTGGATTTTGTTAAAAGTATTTTCTTTTCGAGTCATTTTGTTATTGTCTCACACTCAGTTCTGTTTCTCATTGGCATTCTGTCAAACAGAATTGCTGTCAGTCCAATGGCTTACATTCCTCCACACAAGCGGCATTCACCGGATAAGGAGAGGCCATCGCCGAGTCCACAGTTGCTTGCTCCTCTCTTCAAGAGAAATCTGAGTTTGAGGTCACAGGTTTCGAACATCGACAGGAGTGGAAAGATTGTATATGCAGATCATGCTATGTCTAGATGGTTTGCTGTTGGTTCAAGTGATAATGAACAGTT
>CATIWF010046469.1:0-18070 GCA_949630135.1 Balakata baccata
TTGCTACAACCCAACAAGGTGAGAAGTTGAAGAAAAATCAAGAAATTATAAAGGTATAAATTCTGAATTTTCTTTGGTTAAATTAGTTTTAATTGGCACATGCATAATCCTTTGATTCGGATTTTGAAAATTTTTATTTTCTGCTGCATTATATGTATGTGATACATGATCAAAACCCTTCAAGATGGACGATTATGAATAGGAATTTTTACATCGTTTTCCACATCTATTAGAATCCTAGCCATCCTCTACACACCCTAAACACTCTAGAGACTCTACCCTTCATTCTCCATCTTTCCCTTTGCTCCTTAATCTCTAAAATCACTCTCAAAGTTTATTAAACAAGATTTAATCAAGGGTTTTTGGAGGTTTAATTCAAGAATATGGTTATGAACATTTGGACAGAGTAGGGGAACTGGGTTTCCTATAATTTGTTTTCTCTTTTTCGTCAATCATTGGTAAGTAATCATTTTAACTAGTTTGCTTTATGATTTACAAGATTAGATAGAGTTTTCATGGTCATTAAAATGGATTAGGGTTTTGGTTTAATGACCCTTTATGAATAGGACGTAATTGCACCTTTTTTATCAGATTATGATCCCTTAGTGTGCATTATTTCTATTAGAAAACGTGATGAAAGGTGGAAAGAGAGGGTTTTTACAGCTCTATTCATAGAGGACTATACATTTAATCATATTCATTCATTTTTCTGGATGTGTAATTGACATGAAATGGTTTTTTTGAGTTGTATGCCATTGTTACATGTTATGGGTAATGAAATAATGATTAGGAATCCGAATAAAAGGGTTAAAGGCAAGAATTGTTGGTTTTTATCATAATAAATGGTATTAAAGTATGAAACAAGGTATGTAATGTTATAATATGATGTTTTGAGATGTGTATATGCTCTATTGTGATTCTGGATTTGAGTTGTGCTTTGGACTTGTGAATTTAGAGTTGACATGCAAAATCGTGAAGTGAGGGTTACTAGTGTCACGACTCTCCCAACTGAGATAGCTATGTCCTTGTTGAGACCTGCAAGACCTAGGCATGCCTTGCCCCACGATAGGGCAAGGCTAGCGGCACTATGGCTATAACAGTGCGTTGTAGTGTGCAAAGTCACATACGTGGCATACCTATATGCTGGTGTATGGTATTGGATATGATAATATGGAAAATATACATCTTGTTTGCCATTATATAAATTTAAGAACATGAATACATGATAGTTGATAGAATAACATGTTATGATATGACATATGGTACATGAAAATGTATATAATGACACAATGGATAACTCTATATGAATGGGTTATTATGGAATGATATTAAAATGATGATTGACATGATAATATGCTATATTATTCATGTTGCTATGTTATATCATGAAATTACTATTATGATCATGAGATACGAACTATGCAAATAAAGGAAATGAGGAAAAGATAATAATGCCCTTACTCATACTAGCACTGACTCTAGGATAGAAGGCATGCCATTAAGGGTAATTATGGTATTGCAAACTTTATTCATGCGTTATTATTTGGGCGAGGCTTTAGCTCAGAGAGCACCCTTGGCCCATCTTGCTAGCATTTATTATTATTCAGTCAAGTTGGCTGCAGCTCTGAGAGTGCACTTGACTCAATCCTAGTTTCAAATATTCATGGTCAGGTCGATAAGGAGGCTACAACTCTAAGAGCGCTCCTATTCACAACCCGTATCCAGTAGTTTGAGTATTGAGTAGTTGGGCAATAATATAAATTAATGGAATAAGAAAGACTTTGTGGTTATTATATGAATATGGGAAATGGCTTCTGCTTACTAAGTACGCTGCTGTCTTTATCTAACGGATTGTTGGCATGATCAGAAGAACATGATATATGTGAATTGATGTATATGGATTTTATTATACGATGAATTGTATGCTATGAATTCATATGATATGCATGAAAAAATTTATATGATTATATGTACCACTAAGCTTTCGATAGCATGCAGTTCTAGAGCCATAGAGGAAGTTTACATCGAGAAGTTCAAGTCGTCAGAGTACTACAGATCCAGAGTCAGCTTCCATATTTATCATGCCTTTATATGTATAATCATATATTAGGTTATGTTCGATATTTCATTGAGATTAAGGATTTTAATATATATTATAGATTATTCGATTATTAATGGTTGTATCAGTTTGGGCATGTTTAGCCCTGGATTCAAATTTCTTAGTTATGCTTTAATATGCATAGATGCATAATTCAGTCATATGATCATATGATATTATGGATGATTATTGTATGAAAAGATATATGATATGTTTTATTTGGTAAAAGGAATAATAAATGGTTAATAGTTAAAAGGTAACAGTCTAATAGTGGGTATCACTCCCTTGTATAATGGACTTAGTACTACATGAGAGGGTGTTACATGGCATTCAAAGATGGTTCCAGCCACTGAAAAAGAGGTATTTATACCCCTAAGCTAACCCTAGAATCGAACAAATCAATAGGAAAGAATCCTAAATAGGTAGCAACTCTGAATAAAAATGTCTACTTGTCTATAGTGCACTTTAGAATTAGGCAATTAACCCATAATATAACTTGCCTTCGCTTTATCTCACATCGGCCTTTAGACACGAATCTTCAAGTTTCAAAACATCTCATTAAACTCCTAATGCTGCAAAATTATATACAAATAAATTTCATCTTCTAAAATCAACCCTAAGGCATAAAATATGGCATAAATTATCAATTAAGCACAATAATCCTAAAAAACAAACAAGAGCAAAAGTGTAAAAAAAATCCATCTAATACTTGTTTTACTTCTTTATCACACACTTGTATGCATGTGACGCTTTAGGTTCTTGGATATGTTGGCTACTCAAATTGCTGCATAATTTAAGTAAGTCGTGGTCAGCCTTTAACAAAGCTCTATAACCCCTAAATAATGAGAATTAGTTATTTGACTACGAACCTTTCCATTGTCGAATATTGTGCAATTTATCCTTTCATATTAACTATACCCTATTCAATATAGAATATAGACTGTGTCAATTCCCACTATACTGACAACATAACACCTAGTCTGAATGATGTTAATACTTGTCCATGAGACTCATTACTCCTTAGATATGTTGAAGACTTTCCTGAAGACATTTCCACTCTAGCAAAAGGTTCCCGAGCAATAATCTCTACAAGAGGCCATGGGTATGCACTCCTTTTATTAGGAGTAGTGAATCCTTTGTTAGCTACATAAGATGTACCTAATCACCTCCCAAAGAGTGACTTATGCAAGGCAATAAGGGACTGTGTCAAAGCATAGTATCAGTATTCGAGGTACTTTTCAGCATCTCAAGTCTTAGGATACTTACATGATTACTGTGATGAGATTATCACTGACATTTAAATAGATTATGCATCTGATTATCTCCTAACGGATCATCTAATGTACTTAAGGCAAGCATCCACATGTTAATCTCTATACATCTCATGTATATGGCTTATGAGATCCACCATTTATCCTAATTAAGGAGTATAACATGTGCTAGTCTATTCAGATTAACAATGTCTAGTCTTATTAATCTTATGACTAGGGATAATTTAGATGTGAACATATTAACATATGATAGGAATCTCATTATCATGATCACATCATGATTTTCTTCATGCTATATTTACATCATAGACTTCATTAATTAGTTTAAGATTGTTATCAATTCATATAGATGAATACCAATTAAATGAAAATGCCTTTTATTGAATAATAAATACGTACATCAAGTGATAAAGGTAATTGCCTTTAGAGCACCTCTCTAACAAAACCCAAAATGGGTAGACCTATTTGCGAGTGGCTTTGTTAAAGATAGGGTTTTGGCTTTTCTTGAGGAAAAACCTTAAGGCTAGATTAAGAGTATGAACACATTTTTAGAAGGGTTTGAGTGTTGAAAAGACCTAGCTTGAGGATTTCTTTTATATGGGGTTGAGTTTTAAGGTTGATTTAAAGGTGTTTGGGTTAGACTAGAACATAAAGGAAGAACCTTTGGGTTGAAGTGTAATCATAAAGCAAGTTTCAGTTTGTGGGTCTCATAAATGTAAGATCCCATGCTAAAAATAGTAATTTCGGTGTTTAGGCATTAGCGTGGAACGAAGAAATCAACAACTAGGAAGGGACCGAGCTTAACCTGGCTCATGGGGTTAAGGATCTCTTTTTGGTAGAGGTCTGTACATATTCTCATACCAATCTTCAAGGGTGTGTTGTGTGGATGCCATGTAAAATTATGTCAATGCTTTGTTGATATGTTTAATGTTGAATTGATGACATGGGTGGTAGTAATTACTGAAATGGTAATTATTGAAATCATATATAGTCTTTATCTTTATGACACTTGAATGAGAGATTGTAAAGCAATAAATGTGCCATTATTGAAAGAAAGGAAATAAGGAACATGGTTGATATGTTAAAACAAGATAATTTATTTAAAGTGGTTGCTAGAATTGGTTAATGGCATTTAAGGAATAAGTGACTCTTGTTTAAGTGTGTTATTGTTGTGATTTATGTTTAGCATGTTCTTTACTTTGAATGTGTTAAGCATGTTGCTAGGAGTGGCTATAGTTACCTACCTTTAGAGCCTTGTGTGTGTTGTGCATTAATTGTGTCGATTAAACTTGGGTAAAGGGAGAAAGCCCAGAATCATGGCTGTGATAAAAGAGTCACGTTTGGTCAAAATAGGATAGATTGAATCACTACTTGGCTCATAGCCAGGCAATCTATGAACCAAGTCATGAATCCCTATGCAGAATGTGAAAATGCTTCAGATACTTGGGAAAACATTGTGATTTTTTTGACTAGTTGATGCTTGATATATTTGTTTGAGGTTTTTAGGCCTATAAAAAGGGTTAGAGTTAAGCATGGCACCATGGCAGGAGGTCAAGGAGTCTAAACCTTATATGAGGTCCATTGAACCTATTATGTACAAGACTATGAGGCCTGAAGCTTGTGTGAGCTCTTTTTATCTTACTAGTTAATGAGTCTGAATGTTAGGAACTTGTGTGAAATGCCATGTTATTTTTCATGAGATGATTGTGGTTACCGTTTTATGATAATATATGCATGTTGAATACTTCATTTATGATAAAGGCATAGTAAGTGGTGAGTTTTAGTAGTATGCATATACGCTACATGTGGATTTGTATATCTATATGTAAAACTAAGCTAGGTATTAGTGTGTGGGAGTTTTATCTCATATGTAGATTTGAGGAGCGCTAGAGGAGTTGACAAGAGGACAAGCTCGCAGAAGAGTCACAGGACAAACCCTAGGGTCGGTGATATGTTCATGATTTTCTTTCGATTTTGATTTTTGTATCATGGGGATTGGTGTAATTACATTTGTAAATGCCTTAAGGATTAAGAATATGTAAATTTGTAACTCTTCATATTTTGGAACTTTGTAAAACTCTGGCTATTGAAAACCATTATTTTTATTTTGTTAAAGATATGGAAGTTTTAATTTATGCATGTATGAAGATTTTATTTTATTTTTTTTCTTAAGACATCATAGCTATGGTGCAGAAATAGGTTTTTATTTGATTATGTTTTGAAGCTCATGCGTGGCAATATCCTTTAGTATAATTAGAGGAAGTTCTAATTTTATTGAGGGTGTTACAATTTGGTATCATATCTTAGGTTTAGGTAGTTTTATACCTATGTGGGGGTATGGGTGTATCATGCGAACCTAATTTGTCCTATACGGCTTATTCTGTCAACTCTTAGGTATATAAGCAAGCTTGTATGGAGGGTGATCCAAATGACATGGTGGAAGTCAATAATCCTACAGATAACGAGTCTCAAAATCAGTCGAGCTAAACCAATATTTTATGGTAGAGAGGTGCCTCTCATTCACAATAGCCTTTGGCTGGATTATCGGGTCAGGCTCAGGATCTATTGTTGTAGAACCTGGCGGTTAGTGCAAGTAGTGCCACCGCTGCTGCCCCTACCTCTACCAAAGCTACAATTTGATAAGCTAAGAAAGTTTGGGGGTGGCATATTTTGTAAGTAGCCGAGATGATTTGTAACATCCTTAACATTTCCTCGCATGCATTTTAGATGCATTCAATTTGGACATTCATATTGCATATAATTCACATGAAACACATGCATGCCATATGCATTTTGGCTTGAATATACCCATGAGACATGCTTGCTATGTGTCGATTTATTGCAATGACATTAAGTTGCACGTGTCGAGTTACAAATTAAATGAGGATGACAAGAGATTAAAAACAAAATGGAATAAAATGACTAAATTGAAATAAATAAAAATTTGACATAGAAAATTTAATTAAAGTAAACTACTTAATTAGATAGTATTTTTTGGCATTAACTAGGTACATATAATAATAATAATAATAATAATAATAATAATAATAATAATAATAATAATAATAATAATAATAATAATAAAAGATGGGCAAAATAGAAAGTCGGTTAAGTTGGCCTTTTTTGTCTTTGCATAACCTTTGTCTTATCACAATTTGCCTACCCATTTCATCATCTCATTCCTTCTTCTTCCCTCATCACAAAAGCCATATTTTCTTCCTTGTTTCACACAAGCTCTATAAGAAATTTAGCCTTAATAAGTTTGGTATTGGTAAGTAATTATTTCTTCTTGTGCAAATGCTCATTGTGACTGACTAGAGCCCGTAATAAGCAGTGTTTTAGTACTCAATTTTGATGGTCATAGAGACTGATTTTGGAAAAACACAAAACATAAAACCTATAGGTGAAGGAGAGGAAGAAAAAGCCGGTTTATTATCCCTTGCTTGCTTGACCCGCTGACTTGAACTATTTAAACACAACCCTTCCTGAAGCTCTAAAAAAGAAGGTTCCAATGAATCCGAGGAAAAGAGCACATTAGGGCCATGACCAGGCAAAGATCACTACCATCTCACAAATTGGATTCGATTTATATCTTAGGTTTATGGCTCTATAAATGTTTTTGTAAGATTTGGTCTATAGGAAGAGATATATCTAGTTGAATAAGACTGGTTTGGATTTGAAACCTAGCTAGATAACCTACTATTTTCACTTATTTTGAACATGATACAAGACGTATCTGAGAAAATACAAAACATGAAAGTTGTAGCTCTCTACGTGATGTAGTTATATATTAAATTTCATTATTAGACTTCTTGTGAATGTTGAGTTATAGTAAAAGGAATCATGACTGTTCCTTGTTTGAGTTGTCTGTTAGTACCTTATTCAGGTTCAACAAGTTTATAGCCAATTTTGAGTACCTTATAATCCAAACCGAGTAAATGTTCAAACATAAAAGTCTTATATCTTAGGTACATTTTAGTGATAATATCACCTTAATATATTGTGCATTTTGTGAGATACAACCTTAAAAAACAAGATTGGTCCTATTGTCACTATGTTATAGACCAGTCATATGTTCCCTATTGTTTGAGCTCTTTAGAGGCAGACTCGGTGAAAGTTGTAAACATAAATGTTCTTGTTTGGCTTATCTAAATTCCTAAAATGTTTCACTATAAAATAACCTAGATATTGAAAATTATGAATTTTTCAAATTGGTATCTTAAAACTGCCTAAGGGCAGAAAACAGAACACATTTTAAAATGACACCAAAAATTGTACAATAATTCTAAAATTCTGAAATTATAATATGTTATAAAGTTATATGTTGACTTTAATTTAAAATAGGAATATATAATTTGGACAAGTATAGAAAAAGTTATAAGCTAATAAGTCTCTAAAGGTCATACTGCCACTCCAAAGGAAACCCTAGATAATTGTTTAAAACATGCATATCAACTTGTTCAAATTGTAATAAGCTTATTAAACCATCAATTGATCAATTATACTTTGATAAGAGATAAAGAATAAGTTAAAGGTTGGATATCGAACAAAAGGTGAATTTAATTATCAAATGATTTCTCTAGTACACATGTATGTTGTTTACTATGCTAAATGTGAAATAAATTTGTGGTTATGTGAATTATATCATTGTTATGATTTGGCTTGATATGAGATAGTGATAAATGATTTATGCATATGATTGTGTTGTATGAATTTGTTTATCTTACAAAGTGATGGATAAATATGTTATATGAATGTGTTTTCCTATAAAGTGGATGATTGTTGAATTCTATAAATGTTGATACAAATGCAATGGTTGAGCAATAATTGGTTGCAATTGCATATGGACTTAAAAAGACATTGTGACCAGCTAAATGACATTGTAAAGCAAAAGAAGAGGCCTATGGCCCAATCAAATGTTCAAATGCAAAAGAAAAGACCAATGGCCTAACAAATGTGCAAATGATACAAATGAATAAGCTAGCTAGCAAATGCAAATACAAATGTACGTATGGCAAATGTTTACATGGAAACCCGAGGCAGTGTCTGTTTAGCTTGGTCACAACAAAAGAAAATGGCAAAGCATAAGCATACGATACAACCTATATGTTTTAGTATTATTATGTTCATATGATATTGATGAATTAAATGAAATATTAAATGTGTGATGATTATAATTGTTATTATTATTTGTTAATGTGTGTTACTTGGCACTTTAGAAAACATTTGATAGTTATTCTTACTCAGTCGCAACTCACCAAATTGCATTATTTTCAGGTAGAAAAAGTGATAGCTCATTTTAAGATGCACATTAGAAATCATGGATCAAAGGTCACCAGCTGTGTCTCCCTATTCTCTCTCCTTACATTTTACATGAGCATGAAAAAATATCATTTATGTTTGGATGAATGTATGCAATTATGTAAATATATAGTGAGTTTATAATAATGTGTTATTAGTTGTACATTAATAATTAGAAATACTTGGACTTAATATTTGAGATAGTAACATATGTAAAGTATTATGTTATGTTTGAAGCTTCGATACCAATTTGTCGAACTGCTGAATTATGCAACATGATGAAAAAAAATAAAAACCCATATCTCGCCTTATTCTTATGCCACACAGGATAAATTAATACAAGAATATATGAATTTCAAATGTATAAGGTGTTACATGATTACCCGCCATAAGCTGAGTTTTGGATAGAGAAAACAGAGAGGGTGTTAGAACAACTTAGGAAGACCAGAAGGTTAAGTATGCAGTTTCTCTTCTACAGAATCATGCTTATGAGTGGTGGAGATCTATCCTAAGAAACCATAGACCCTAGTAGAGCCGACCTTAGAGTTCTTCTTAGCAAAGTTCAAGGAATAATATGTGTCTCGAGTTTATATAGATGAAAAAAAGCTGGAATTCCTCAATTTGAAATAGGAGGGATGATTGTCCTAGACTATGAGCGAGAGTTCACCAAGTTGAGTAAGTATACAACTGGTCTTATAGGGGATGAAATTGACCATTGTCGAAAATTTGAGGATAGCCTCAATGAAGATGAAAGGATCTTAGTGGCCTTGCAGCAGCATGAAGATTTCTCTAAGTTGATCTCCTCTACCATCAATGTTGAGAAGGCAAGAAGGTAAGAAAGGCAAGTGAGCATCATAGCGAAGGAGTTAAGGGAGTGATAGCCAGCATGAGCTAGACATCTAATAGGAAACCCTAGTTTACATATGAGCAACCTCAAGGCAGAGGCCAAGGTCAAAGCTATACTAAGTAAACATATGTTGGGCAGGGACAACCTTTTAAGGCTCCTATTATATTTAGTTCGACCCAAACAACGACCATAAGGGAACCATCCCTAGTTTTCAACAATTGTGGGAGATATCATCAAAGTGAGTGTTATGGAATAAAAAGAGCCTATTATCGATATGGGGCATCATATGAAGAGGGACTGCCCACTGAGGGTTGATGATACTCCTGCACCTACTGTGAGGTCAACTCTGGTCCAGACTCAAACAGGATGAACCAAAGTGAGATATAGTTAGGTCATGTAACACCTACTAATTAGGGCTTATTAGTTAGGATAAGTGGCACACGAAAATCATTAGGAATAAAATTGAATAAATGATTAAATTAGAAATTAAATTAAATTAAATTGTTAATATAATTGATTTGATTAAATTAGACCACATGATTAAATTATATTTTAAGTAAAGACTAGTAGGATTATATATATGGAAAAATGTGGAAATTATAATAGATAAATAAGTTTAAAAAAATAATAAATAAAAGAATTAAAAAAAAAAGAAAAAAAAAGAAAGAAGATGGCCAGCTAAAAGAAAATTTTTGGATGGGATTTAGAGAATTTGAGGCGAGGGAGGCTAGCCATTTTGACCTATAAAAGCTTGAAGTTTCAACATTTCTCTCATTTTTCACTCCACTCTTCTTCCTTCTCCAATAATAGCCCCAATTTCTCCAACCTTTCAGTCAAAAATTTACAGCAAAATCACTCAAAAATAATTTGTTCTTGGTAAGTTGTCTTCTCTTCATTGTTATTGTGTTGTTAGAGCTATTAGGGTTGTGTCATCAAAGTATGTTGTGCTCCAATTTTGATGCCTATAGAGACTGATTTTGGAAAAGTTTTAAATATAAAACTTCTAGATTTATGTTTAAGATTCATGTCTATATAAATAATTTTACAATATTTTATATATAGATAGAGATATATAGAATTGAATGAGACTAGTTCCTAGAAAAGTGTCAATAAGATACCCTACAGTGTTGGCTTGTTTTGATCATCTTAATGGCCAAATTGATAGAAGCTCAAAATAGAAAAGTTGTATCCCTATATACGATCTAGATTTCCTCCAAATTTATATAAATTCTTCTTCTCTAAATTTAGTTATTGTGAAATGAATCATTATTGTTCCTTTGATTGAGCTGTTTCTAGTACTTGTGCAGCTCTAGTAATTTCATCCTTGTTTTTGAGCCATTTATGGAGGGAATCAACCAAAGTTCAAAACTTGAAAGTCTTATGCCTATTCTTAGCTAAACCTTTATAGAAGCCATACCTAAAAATATTGTGTATTTTGTGAGTTATAATTATAAAAATGGACACTGGTCGGTTGTTATCCAGTGTTGGACCGGTTATATTATTACCATGAATTAAAGATCTTCGAGACCAAAATGGTAAAAGTGGAAAGCATGAAAAATGTTTCAAATTTTCTTCTCTAAGTTCCTAAAAATTTTCAAAATAATATAACATATAGACTAAAAGATATGCATTTTTAAATTTAATGTCTTAAAACTGCCTAAGGGTAAAAGACATGGCAAATTTTGAAATTATACCAAAAATTGTGTATTGCTCCAAAAATTATAAAATTTTAACATGTCATAATATTATAGTTAATTTTAATTAGAAATAAGAATCATATAAATTGGACAAGTATCTAAAAAGTTAAAGAGTCAACAATCCTAAAATTAAGAATAAGTATTTTAATAATGTATTAATCAATTATATTTTAAAATTAGGCCCGCAACAAGAATAAGAACAATAAAAGTGAACAAGTTCAGAATTTTGGGATTATGAAAAAGTTCCATTAAGATTTGTATATATATGCATTTTAGTTCATCCAATTGCGTGATTGTGTGTGTGGCATAAATTCATATGTTAAAATGATGAAATTATATATTATAGCATAATTGACATCAAAAGAAATGTTGTTAATTAGGATTGTAAAATGAATATTTATTGGCTTTGATGTTATGGGAAATCAATTTAAAGTATGTTAATTTCCTTTAATTGGTAAAATATGATGAGATATTATCTTATTACATGATTTTGAAATAAATTGAGAATATGTTATTATGTTAATGGCAAATGAGCATCGATTATGGAAAATAAAAATATAATGAAAAATAAATAATTAATAATTTTAATGCCCATTTCTCTACCTGAAGACTAGCTTAGGATAGATTGTGCACCATTCAAGGGGATTACGGTACCGATATTGATATGATTTAAGGATAGGGTGGCTTTAGATTTGCGAGTGCCCCTTATCTTATTATAGACAGACGATGTTATACTTAGTCAATTGGCTTAAGCTCTGCAAGCACTTTTGACTGAGTTTATAGTAAATAGGATGGCTTAAGCTCCGCAAGTGCCCCTACTTCACACCCTATATCCAAATATTCTGGGAAAAAGTATCTAGTTTATTAGTTAATAAATAATTAAAAGAAGTACGATAATTAATTGAATGACTTAAGGAATAAAATTTGAAATAATTAAATAATTTAATTGGATTTTAATTATGTGAAATTGTATGTTATAAGTTGTGTGTTAGTAATTTAGAAAAATAAAATTAATAAATAGAATATATGTATGTTATAAAAATTGCATGATAATTGGTAAATTGATGTACTTATTTCTTTTATATTTCAAATATGTATTTAAACTAAATGTATCATAATTTATTTAAAACATGCATTTGTGTGACTGCCTGGGGAAAGCTTTAATGCTTATATGTACTACTAAGTTAGAGATAGCTTAGCATGGGTTTCTCTCACGTAGGATTTGGAGTTGTAGATAGTAGATAGTGAAGTTGATCAAGAAGAAATTCAAGCTCATATCAGAAGAGGCACATAAGACCCAACTAGAGCGTCAGTGACTTATTACTTTTCTTTTGATTTTGATAATGCATATGGGTAGATGACATGTTTTATATTTGTATTAAGAAACAAATCTAATGGTTGAAAATATTTAGTATGTGTATATGATTACAATGAGTTAATATGTATATAAATATAATAATTGATAGTATAAAAAAATAAAAATAATATGTGTCAAATCGGTTACAGAAATAGATAATTAAATTATTAATTAAAAAGGAAATAAACTTGGACAGGTTTATTTAATCAATTAAGTTATGTGATATTACACTTATATGATGACACTATTCCTATTATATAGGTGGGTGTCACAGTTTCTGAGTCTGTGAACAATTTGGGAACAAGTGGGAGCCCAGCTAGGGTTTATGCTATAGGGGCTCAAGAGGATCAGGAGACCCAGGTGGAGATTGCTAGTAAGTTTTCTTTCCTTTAACTCTAGTTGTATGGGTAAGAGAGTTTTGCAACTAGGTATTTCTTTTATATCCCCATACAAATTTTGAGGATAAAATTTCCTAAGGGGGAGAGAATTATTATGCTTGTTAGTTAGGACTTAGTTCTTATAAAGTGTGTAAGCGATATACAAGAGTATATGAGAGGGATATTATGGGTATATGAAAGCTTATTTAAGTTATATGTGTGATCTTTTGTTAAAAGTTGGCTTGGGTTTTGTGTTAAGGATCAAAATGACATGAAAGGGTGAGTTTTGAGATGGTCACGCCCATAACTGAGTCACAATTGTGAGGATCAAACTTGAGGAGTCTTGGTGACTGTTTGAGTGTCGCATCTATGACTAAAGGAGTCACGACTGTGACAGGTCTGGTTTAAATAATTTGGCTCCATTTTCTTTTATTTTACATGCACTCAAAAAGTTCTCAAACCCTAGCCACCATCCCTAATCTCTAAAACATCATTTCTTACCTCTCTCTAAGAGTTTTTTAGCTAAAGAAAAACTAGACTTACCTTTAGATATGAGTTTATTCAAGAGTTTGGAGAGAGAAACACAAGGAATGGAAGAATTCTTGAGAGAGAAGATTTAGAGCTTCGGAGAGGCATGAGAATCTTTTGAATCAGAAGCTTCTCTTGATGAGTTGGGGTACGATTTCATGTTCTCTATCTTCTTTTATCATGTTTAGGGTGATTTATGTCTTTGAACCCAAAGATGACCCATTTATGAGTGGGCTTGTTAGAGATGGGGTTTTAGGTTTTCTTGAGCAAAAACCTTCCTTGAGGCTAGATTAAGAGTATGAACACATTTTTAGAAGGGTTTGATAGTTAAAAAGACCTAGATTGAGAAATTCTTTTATGTGGGATTGAGTTTTAAGGTTGATTTATTGGTGTTTGGCTAGATTAGAATACAAAGGAAGAACCTTTGGCTTAGAGAGTAATCATGAGGCAAGTTTCGGTTTGTGTGTCTCATGGATGTAAGATCTCATGCTAAACATAGTAATTTTGGTGTTTTAGGTGTTGGCACGAAAGGAAGGAATAATCAAGAGGAGGGGAATGACCTTGATCTAGAGACATTATAGAACATTAAATATGCCATTTTTGAAAGAAAGGAAATTGGGAACATGGTAGATATGTTGAAACAAGAGAATTTATTTAAAGTGGTTACTAGAATTGGTTAATGGCATTTAAGGTATAAGTGACTATTGTTTAAGTGTTTGTTATTGTTGTGATATACGTTTAACATGTTCTTTACTTTAAATGTGTTGAGAATTTTGCTAGGAGTGGTTACAATTGGTTAGTGTTAGAACCATGTGCATATTGTATATTATTTGTGTTGATTAAACTTGGGTAAAGGGAGAAAGCCCAGAATCATGGCTGTGCCAAAAGAGTCACGCTCATGACACTTTTGGCCAAAATGGGAAAAGATTGATTCATTACCTGACTCACGGCCAGGCAAGCCGTGAACCAGGGTATGAATCCTTATGTAGAATGTGAAAATGCTTCAAATACTTGGGAAAACATTGTGATTTTGGATTGGTTAATGCGTGATATATTTGTTTGAGGTTTTTAAGTGCGTAAAAAGGGTTAAAGCTAAGCATGGTACTATGGTAAGAGGTCAATGGTCCAAAGCTTGTGTGAGTACCATTACCTATTATGTTCAAGACTAAAGGGTCTAAAACTTGTATGAGCACTTTTAGTCTTACTAATGGATCTAAAGCCTGTGTGAGCACTCTTAACTAAGGAAGCTTGGTAGAGCTTGGCATATCTTGAACTTATCTGAATTACCATGCTATTTTTCATGAGATGATTGTGGTTACCTTTTTATGATGATATATGCATGTTGAAAACTTCATTTATGATAAAAGGCATGGTAAGTGGTGAGTTTTTATGGCATGCATATACACTACATATGGATTTGTATGTTTATATGTACTACTGAGCTAGTTATACTTAGAGTGTGGGTGATTTGTATGTTTATAAGAGCACTAGAGGAGTTGACAAGAGGACAAGCCCACCGAAGAGTCACAGGACAAACCTTAGGGTTAGTGATATATTCATAATTTACTTTCGATTTTAAATTTTGTATCATAGGGACGAATATAGTTACATTTGTACATGCATGCCTTGGGCATTAAGGACATGTAAATTTTTAGCTCTTCATATTTTGGAACTTTGTAAAACTTTGGCTAGTGAAAGCCATTACTTTTTATTTTGCTAAAGATATAGAGGTTTTAATTTATGCATGTATTGAGATTTTTTTTTTCTTAAGATTCATGATCATGGGGTACAAATAGGTTCTTATTAGATCAAGTTTTGAAGTTCGTGCATGGTAATATCCTTTAGTATAATTAGAGAAAGTTCTAATTTTATTGAGGGTGTTACACCGCACACCTATGTAGTTATGACACGGGCGTGTCATGGTGTAGGCGTGTAAGGTTGTACATGGCGTGTCAAGGCTGGCATACTTTTATCCTTACAGTCGCGAAACTCTCTCGCACCCACAAATCAGTCTAACCCAAAATTCCTCTCTTATGATTTGTATCATATCCAAAACTCATTTTACATTTCCTTCATACCTCTTCTATGCGTGCTACCTATTATGTTTCTGGTTATGTTGGCCACTCAAATTATCATATAATATTGAGCAAGTCATGAGTGATGTCTAGTAACACATCATGACTCCCAATTTACTAGAAACTTAGTGAACTGACTATAAACCATTCCATAGAACAATTATTCTTGCAATTCATCATTTCACCTCACTATACTCCAATCAGCTTAGGGTATGGATAATGTGTCAACTCCCACTAGATTGACTATGTCACTCTTAGTCCAAATGATGTTACTTCTTGTCTATAAGACATAATACTTTAATAAAATGTCTTTGAAGACCATCTTCAAGTCATGTCCACCTCGCACAAGGATTTCTAGGTAATGATCTCCACAAGAGGCCATAAGTATACTCTCCTTCTATTATGAGTGATGAATCTTTTATTGGCTACTCAACTACCTTTGAATATCCCAAGCTATACACAATCTCTTCCATATGAGCGACCTCCATGAGTTAACAAGGAATCATAGTCAAAGTATAGAATCAATGCCCAAGGTAACCTTGAGCACCTCGAGTCTTAAGATACTTGCATCATTGCTGTGATGAGACAATCACTGACATTTGATTAGAAGATCCATATGATTGTCTCAAAGCAAGTCATCTAACGTAATTGACTACTTTAGCAAGTATCCACATGTTAGCTCTAAACATCTCATGTTTATGGCTTATGAGAACTTCCATTTGACATCTTCAAGAAGTATAACATTCGCTAGTCTTTCTGGATTAACAATGTCCCATCTTGTTAATCCTATGACTAAGAATAATTTTGATATAAATACAATTTCACATTGTAGGAATCTCATATTATAATCTCATCATGATTTCCTTTATGATATGTTATATATCGTGGAATACATTATTCGATTTAAGATATATGTCAATTCATATATACATGAACATCAATATAATGCCAAATTGCCTATATAATTGTGTACATTAGGTGCCTAAGGTGATTGCCTTTACAGTACTTCTCTAACAATCTCCCACTTGCACTAGATACAATTGCCTTATACATTACATTATAGGCGAGGATACGACAATCATATTCCTTTTGGGGATATGGCCTAGTGAGTTGATCAATTGTGTTTTGATCAATGGGAAACCTTTTCTATCATTATATCATGTCTCCTAATAATCTTAGTCATGATTATGTCTTAATACATGTTTAGACTTTTTACGGGACCGAGGCCCTATTTGCTTATGCAATGGCTCGATTGTTTATAAAATTGTATCGGATTAGCAATGTTAGGAACTACTTCTGACTTTTCGATGAATTTCCTTATCCAAACAACTTCCTTTGCTACCTCAGAAGCTGTAGTGTACTTTCAGTTGTTGAATCCGAAGTCATTACCAATTTGGAACTCGTTTAATTGACTGTACAACCATTCAATGTGAACTTATAGCCTAACTAGGATTTTGAATGAACCTTTGTCAAATTGGATGCTTGCATCCATAAACTTGCTTACCTTAAGCATATTATCTCCATCAATCAAGAATGCATCCTTAACCCTTCTCAAGTCTTTAAGGATGTTCTTGACAGTCAGCCAATGCCCTTCTATAGGATCAAATTGCTAGATACCACTCATGATTTGCTTAAATTATTTGATAATTTAAGTGGCCAGTATAACCGGGAACCTAATGGGTCACACGCTTTGGAGATGTGAAGATTTAGTAAAATGGCTTTGGATAAGATCCAAAATATGAGAGAATTATTTCGAGTTGGTTTGCGATAAAATTGCGGAAAAAAATCGCTCGAGGGAGTTGACGAGCCTACAAAAGCCCCCTGGCCTAGTAGGTCAGCTGGGCCTGCCTAGTAGGCCTAGGCAGGCTGCTGCGCGCTAACGCACGCAGCAGGACACCAATTAGCTTTAAATTGGCCAATTTACTATTCATAACTCTCATTTTCTCCTCTTTTAATTTTTTGCTCTATGAAACTGATATTCTTTTAGATCTAAAAGACTCAAAAAGACAGAAAATAGACAAGAAAGAATTTTTGGGAGAAGAAAAATTAAAAGGTAAATTTTTCTCTCAATGGAACACACAACATTACTAGCATTTTGAGGTGTGATCAAGCCATCTCCCTAGTGATTTCATTCTTTCTTCTTATGTTTGAAGTTAGTAGCTATAGTAACTCTACATGGCTGTGAAAGGTGACTATATAAAGATTTTTCCATGATCTTATCACCATTTTTCATCATCTTTTCTATCCCCAAACCCCTTTCACACACACCTAAGAGCACTAAAGGAGAGATTTTTCATGGTTTTTAAGTGATTTAACATTAAATCAACAAAGAAAACAAGATTGAAGCAAGATTTAAAGAAATCAACATCTTTGGTCAGATTTTAGAGGAGAGAGAAAGTTGGTGCAAGAGATCCCATGAGTTCCTTGCATGATCAAGGGTTGTTTCTGCTTTCAAGAGTTAAAGATATCCATGAAAATGATCTTTTCATTATGATTATGAAGTTATATGGAAAGATTAT
>CATIWF010046472.1:0-12498 GCA_949630135.1 Balakata baccata
GAAATTATAAAGGTATAAATTTTGAATTTTCTTTGATTAAATTAGTTTTAATTGGCACATGAAAATCCTTTGATTCGGGTTTTGAAAATTTTTATTTTCCGCTGCGTTATATGTATGTGATACATGATCAAAACCCTTCATATTTTTCATAATTATTGGTTTATTTCGACCTTTTCTCAAAACCAAAGCCAAAATCAGCCAATATACCACATATATACCTTATATATACCTCTCATATATTCTCAAAACTTATTCATAAATGCATGTATTTTATATTCTTAATGTTAATTACCAATTTACCCTTCATGTACCACAATAGCTTATAAGCTCCCATTGGTGGGTGTTACAAAATTGATTATGATGATTCTAGGCCCATGACAAGACTTAAGGCTTCTTCTATAAGTGTTCCAATGATCCACTCATGTAGGAGACAATCTTCTTTTAGCAATTTGAGATAATCTTCTAAATTTTGTTTTGTTTCAGCTTTTTTGCTTGAAGTATTTTCTATTGTGATATTGGTATACATGGCTGGTTTTGTTGGGATTACTCATGCATATCACATTTACAAACGCAGCATAATTTAAAATTTTGTAATCCCAAAGTAATGGAACAACCTATGTAGTCTTAATCAATTATCCACCCGTATAAGGTTTGAAGAAGATTACCTTTTGTTAGAGCTGATATTAATCCTTCATTTCATCTTACCGGGTTATTGCAAACTACAGTAATCCTTTCTAGGATCAACTCTAATGATAGTCCACATGAAGGATACGAAGAAGAAAACCTTTTGGATATGGAATTTGCACAATCTCTTGTGCTAGCAAAAGAAGATGCAAAGGAGGAGAGGCAAAAATGAAAACACCTTTTATTCTTCATATACAGATCTGAATGTCAGAAAAGGGATTATTTATAGTCCTTGAGCAATTAGGGTTTAGGACCCTTGCTCAAGGAATTCTAATCAGATTAGATTTCCTATTTTGACATCGGTTTCGATCGGGACACACCTTTCCCGGTCAGGAAATGCCCAAATCGAGCGGTTCCCAGTCGTGACATCCCATGTCCCGATCGGGAACAATTGCAATTATGGTCTAGTAGCAAATTCCGATTAGGTCATGTATGTCCTGACTAGGACAAAATGTTCCATTCCTGACTGGGAAACTGATTGGACCAGACTTTTCTCTCTCCGTTTAGATCAAATCCAATGACCCATTTTACTTCTTTTTGCACCTTCAATGCATGTGACCTATTAGGTTCCCAGTTATGTTGGCCACTCAAATCAACACTTGATCTTGAGCAAGTCATGAGAGGTATCTAGCAACACATCATGACCCTCAATTAATCAGAAAGTAGGTGGACTGACTATGAACCTTTCCATAAACAATATATATGCAATTCATCCTTTCACCCTCACTATACTCCACTCGGTTCACAGTATGGTCTAAGTGTCAGCTCCCACTAGACTAACTATGTCACATCTAGTCCAAGTGATGTTAGTACTTGTCACTGAGACTCATTACTCATAAAGATATATCTCTGATGACCTTCTTCAAGACAATCCTACTTTGGCCAAACTTTCCCAAGTAATGATCCTGGCAAGTGGCCGTGAATATACTATCCTTCTAACAGGAGCAGTAAATCCTCTGTTGGCTACCGAACTTTCCTCGAATACTTCAAGCTGTAACCAATCACCACCCTATGAGCGATCTCTATGAGGCAACAAGGAATGGAGTCAAAGCATAGAATCAACCCAAATTTATCTTGATTTTTTTCTTGTGATCCCATCACAATCCAACCCTAAATAATTCTCTCATATTTTTGGATCCCATCCAAGACCATTTTACTCATTCTTCACACCTCCAATGTGTGTGACCCATTAGGTTCCCGGTTATGTTGGCCACCCGAATTAACAATTAATTTGAGCAAGTCATGAGTGGTATCTAGCAACATATCATGACCCCAATTGACCAGAAAGTCAATGGTTTGGCTATGAACCTTTCCATAGACATCAATATGTACAATTCATCCATTCACCATCCTATACCCCACTCAGTTCAGAGCATGGACTATGTGTCAGCTCCCGCTAGAGTGACTATGTCACACATATTAGATCTTACCCTTAGGACTTAATGCTCTATTGGACATGTCATTGAAGACTATCTTCAGGACGTTTCCAATCTGACCAGAGATTCTTGAGTAATGATCCCGCTAAAAGGCTGTGGGTATACTCTCCCTCTGTCAGGAGTAGTGAATCCTCTATTGGCTATCCAATTACCTTCGAATACCTCAAGTGTACCCAATCACCACCCTATGAGCGACCTCTATGAGGGAACAAGGAATAGAGTCAAAGCACATAATTAGTATCCAAGATATCCTTGAGTAGCTCAAGTCTAAGGATACTAGCCCTATTGCTATGATTAGACTATCATTGACATTTGAATAGATAATCCATATAATCGTCTCATAGCAGGTCATCCAATGTACTTGACTACTCTTAGCAAGTATCCACATGTTAACTTTGAACATCTCATGTTCACAGCCTATAAGATCTACTGCTGGATCCAATCAAGGAGTATAACATGTGCTAGTCTATCTAGATCAACAATGTCCCATCTTATTGATCCTATGACTAGGGATAATTGAGATACTAACATAATTACACATGATAGGAATCTCATTACCATGATTCGATCATGATTTCCTTCATGCTATATTTCATATCATGGACTGTCATTAATCAGTTTAAGATCTATCAATTCATATATAAATGAATACTAATATAATGAAAGAATGTCTTTATGAATGTGTACACTAAGTGCCTGAGGCAATTGCCTTTTAGGCACATCTCTAACAATCTCCCACTTGTATTAAAATTAATCGTCATTGTAAATTACACCATAGGTGAGGATATGACTATTATATTCCTTTTGGGGTTTTGGTCTAGTGACTCAATCAAATATTTTCTTATCAGTGAGAACTCTTTCTCTCATTACATCACATCTACCATTGATTTCTCTAATCAATTGATAAGATTGAGTACATGTTTGGACCTTTTGATGAGACTATGATTCCTTTGCACATGCAATGGCTCTATTGTCATTCCAACCATATTGGATTTACAATACTAGGAATCACTTCTAACTTTGTGATGAATTCCCTTATCCAAACTGCTTCCTCAATTACCTTGGAAGCTGTAATGTACTTTTAGTTGTGGAATTCATAGCCATCACCAGTTTGGAACTCTTCCAATCGACTGCACAACCATTTAATATGAATACATAGCATGACCAGGATTTTGAGTTATCCATGTCAAATTGGATGCTATCATCCATAATCATGCTTACAAGCTTACTATCTCCTTAAACCAAGAATACATCCTTATCCTTCTCAAATATTTAAGGATTCCTTGACAGTCACCCATAAAACCCTTAAGGGATCATATTAATAACCACTCATGACACTCAGAGCTTGATATCCATTAGGCCTAGTACATAGTATAAACAAAGTGCTTCCAATAACAAAAACTCATGGAGCATCACTCGTGCTCATCCATTTATATTATGCCTTTTGACATAAAGGCTTAAATAGAGTAATCCTATCGATCATATGAATATCTCATGGACTATTTCATGCTAACCACTTTCGAATATGTTGACTAAGAAAGACTATGTAACCTCTTTGATCTATCTCTATAGATCTTAATCCCCTTCTAGTAGGTTACTTTTAAAATCTTTCTTGGAGAAATATTTTAAAGTAATAAATTGACTAACTTAAAATGAGAAATTGTTTCCTATTAATAGTATATCTTCCACATACTTCAATAAGAACACTATGGCACTCCCACTAACCTTCTTGAAAACACAAGATTCGTCCATATACTATAAGAAAAAACAAATTCTTTGATGACCTCATCAATTTAGATGTTTCAACTCCCAGATGTTTGCATCAATCCATCAATGGATTTTGCAATTTGCATTATGTTTTGCCATCATTAGATATGAATCTCTTAGGTTGTGTCATGTATACATCTTAAGTCAGATTTCCATAATGAAACTTGTCTTCATATCCATTTGCAAAATCTGATCACAATAAGTAGCAATGGCTAGAAGTTAAAAGTCTTATCAAAGCCAACCTTTGTCTTTAATGACGTCTTTTAACTACCAACTCTAGCTTTATAGGCAATTATATTACCTTCCATGTCGATCTTCTTAAAGACCCATTTGCACCTAATGGGGCTTTGTCCTATTAGGTGGATCAACCAAAGTCCTTACTTGGTTTATAGACATGGAATTCGTATTTAACTTATGGCTTATAGTCATTAGTCATATTCTAAACTTTTTAGAATCTCTTCATAAGTAGTAGGCTGATTGTCCTCTATGAATAATACGACCATTTTGTTCACTTATAAGAGATGCATATCTCTTGGGAACAACTCGTATCCTACTTTACTTATAAAGCTCTTGTGTTTCATAAAGTCTTACTGTTACTTCATCCATATGAATAACATATTTGAGCATTGTCAGTTGATTCGTGTATGCTTGAGTATATTTGAACTTTATTAAGTTCAATCTTGCTCCCACTATCTTCTTATAGAAGAGATTCTTTCTTTTGAAAGATAGCATACTTTGAACAAATACCTTTTGTTCAAATAGTGGTACAACTGATATCCAAATGACTCTCATTGGTTATCCCACATACAGACGTTGGGTTAGATTGAGCTTTTAACTAATCCAACATTATATACTTCTCTTAAGATAATTCTAAACTTTCATTTATGAAAGAATAGGCTTTATGTTATTTCATATCTTATATAGAACAACATCAATTGACTGATAAGGTATTATGTTTATCACATAAACATAATACCATGTGCATGACCATAAAAGGAACTTTAAAGAATTTTAAAAGCTTATTATGTACCTCACCATATCATGATGCTATGGCATATAAGATATAGTTCATTCATATAAAATCTTATTATCTCTTATATGACATTGAAACATTTAGCTTAAGTATTATTTCACTTTGATCTAATCTAAGTGTCTTAATACTTTTACTGAATTGCTCCTCTACTTCATTTTAAATTCTTTGAATATTTCAAAGGTTTCAAATATGTATCTCACCATATACAAATATCTGAATTATTGAGCGATCATAATTAAGGTAAGGAAGTAGACAAAACCATTTTTGGCATGCATGAATATTGGCCAACATACATCTATATGTACAAGGTCCATCAGTTCTTTTGCATGTTCATCATTTTTCACTAAAAAGTGATTTTGTCAACTTGCTTAGCAAATGAGATTCACATGTGTTACATGTTCACAATCAAATGGCACCAAGTTCTCATAACTCATTATGTGATTCTCTTTTATATGCCTACCCGAGTTAACAATGCCATAATTTGTGGTTTTAGGTTATCAACCCTTTAAATTTAATATTGAGGATAGATTCAAGCATTCCAAAATCATAAACTCCAATGCATAATGTTTTAGTTTCATAAGGAATATCATTTGACTACATAGAACAACAATTGTTCTTAATAGTCAAATGAAGAACTTTTGTTTAACTATTAAACAAAATTATATTCTTTATTCATAAACTAAAACTAAATCACAATTGTTTAAACCTTTAAACAAGCTTACTAGAGAGTGTCAAAACTTAAGCCTCATAGCTATCACAGCAACTATTGTTATATGGCCAATGTGCACAGTTTTGACTCTCCTTTCTTAAGCATTCTATTGTTTTTTTGGTCTTGCTTATCTTATATATGTGAGACCTACATGTAGTATCTAATTGCCACGTGTTTTTACAAGAAACAATGTTATCCTCTTCATCAAATTTACTTAATATAGGAGGTGCATCTGTAAGCCTCATCCTTTTGCTTCTTTAAAATTCCAAATATGCTTTGTTATTCCATTTCCATTTTTCAACTCTTGCTATAATGAAAGTATTTTTTAAGATGTCTCTTTACTTTTTCCTTTTATCTATAATGAATGTTACATTTTAGATCTCCCTTTTGTCATTTTGGAGTGGTAGAGTAATTTAGATATCTCATATCACTCAGCGTGAGCTTGCTCATTAGCCATCTCTTTAAGATGGTACATAATGGTTTTGCATCCATTTCCATGCTGCTTTTGAAGTTTGAACAACTTAGGACCAATCCATTGTTATCAAAGTACTTCTTATATGCAAATTGTTCATAATACTTTGCATCTCAAGCATTAAGGAAAATAGCTATTCCGAGACTTTGGCAACCTTTTGGCTTTGGGAACCATTCTCAGTTTTATGCCAGTCAAGGAAGTTTAAGTTAGTCAAAATGTAACACTCATGATTCTGCTTTGATTCACATTGAATGATATGATTCAAACAACTTAGATGTAAAGATCGAGATTATAGAAATGTGTACATGAATAAATGCATGATATTAGGTCCTTAATAAAATGCATTATAACTCATACTATTTTATTGCGAGTCCATAGCCCTTACTATGAACCTGAGAGAACCTATATGGAAGTTCTCATAGTCGGTCGATATCTAATTTGCTAAGAATGACATTAAGGGCAACTCAACAAACCATCCTTTGTTTAGTTGGTAGATATCTGATCCATACTAATTGCATTTCCATGCAACTATCGAATCTTGTACTATCAATTAATTGATGTGTGCACACATATTGGGCTATCAACTCTTGATATGTGCATATCTCATGTACACTTACTCAACTTCATCTCCAATACTCATTGACCTTAGCACAAATCCGACAAATCAACGATATTGGTTAAGTCCAACCCATTAATCATGAAATCAAATTTCAATGGTTCGAACATATTCTTATAGAGTGAGCTTGAGGCAACTCTATTACTCTAACTCTAGAAGAACTCTTTTTCTCCCTAAATTAATGGAAGACATAAGACATAATTGTTTATATATTGAGGGATTGTGTTAATTTAGTCTCATCATGTTATTATTGCATGCTTTTATATATCATACATTCATCACATGGATATATAAAGATAGTTACATTAACTATATTGCATGATTATGGAAATACTAAAGCCAATCTCTTGAGCCAAAGAGAGATTGACTAGGTCTTACCTAGGTATATGCATGAATTACAACCCAAAAATAGAAATCAAATTTCTACTTCTAAGTCTTCTTGTTTATAACACCATCTCCCTTGCTTCCTACTCATTTGCATCTCTATTCTATCATAATCCTATGTAATCTGATTACATATTTTAAGAATAGAAAAACCTTAGTTTACATTTGAGGAGAGTGAGATGAGAAAAGAAATACATGAGAAAAATAAGAGAGGTAAGGACACATAGACCCTATTTACCATAAAACAAAATAAATCATGCATGCTCAATCACGTTGTGCCTAAGTCCATAATCATCCATCATGCATTTCTATACACCCTTAGCATGCATTGTCTACTGCATAAAATAAAATAAATAAGATAGTGACAATTTTGGATTCTAAATTTGAAAATCGGTTTCAACACTTGAACTAAAATTGTCTACTTATGTTGTTTCGGTTAATTCAATTTTGTATGTCATTTTAATATGGAATTAATATTTAATCAAATTAATTAAATTTCTTATTTCCAGAAATTAATTCAAAATTAATCCACCTTAAAATTATGTTATTATGATGCCAAAAATTAAACAATTTAATTCTAACATGCATACTATATTCTAGTCATAATAGATATTAATTTGCTCACCTTAAATTAATTCAAAATTAATTTCCAAATTTTTTTAAAATTTTTAGAACCTCAAATCATCATTCTAAGCATCTTTATTTCAGCTCAAGTCCATCAAAATAATTTTGGCACAAGCCAAAATCATCAAGACAAACGAACCAACACATAAGATGCTCAAAATGACCCATCAAATTTAAATTCGAGCAATTTGATTTTGGCATGCATCTAACATCAAATTAACATATTTTTAATTACATAAAAATTATTTTAAGGTGCTGGAAACAAAATATTTATATACAAAAAAAATCAAATAAAACAGTCCCGCCGGGTACCTTAAAACATACCCGTTTCGGTGTTTGTTTGAAAAACTAATTAAAACAACTTTTACTTAATTATTGGACACTTCCAGAGGCTTAAACATATTATCAATACATCTAAATAATTTTTTCATAATCAAATTACAAATAAATATAAACAGCCTCATCATACAAACCAAACAACATCACAAGTTCATCAATAATGCAATTTTTAGCAATATTGTAATAAATTCGAAATTAATTATTTGAATCACATTCAATATATTTTTCAATCAAAATAATCATCCTTAATCATCTCATAATTAGATTATTGAAAAAAAATATTTAAAACGAATTTTATAAATTAATTTTAATTTTTCAAACTAATAGAACTAAAAATGCCAAAATCATTCAATCCAATTGCACCTTTAATCAAAATTAATTTTAATGGACATAAAGGGACTCTGATACAAATGTTGGGTTTTGAATATGTATCTCATACACAAAATATCAGTGAAAAAAAAATCAAAGCTCGAATCATATGATTCTACTTGTGCCATTAAAACTAATTTAACAAAATCATAGTTGGAAATTATACTTTTAATTTCTTAAACCAATTCTTCAAATTTCCTTTTTGTTGGAGTGCAGCAAACCACAAAAATCCAATCTTGGAATGTCGCTAATGATAGTTCATGCAGAAATGGAAGAAAGAAACCACAAGAGTAATGGTTTAAACACACACAATGTGCTAGCATTCTGTATGTTCTTTGAGAGAAATTTTAAGAAAATTAACTATTAATTTTCTATAGTGGTTCATTAGTTTCTTTGATAAAAATACTATTTATATGTGTTTCCAAACACTATAGGATTGGAAAAATTACTAAAATAGGTTTAGGAGCCAATTTGGCATTTTATGCCAAATTTGCCAAAAGTTGGCCAATTTTGCCATCACCTGCGCACTGTGCTTGCCTAGCGAGTAGGAACTAGCCTACCACGGGCCCGCAACTCCCCAGAGCAATTTTTCCGGAATTATTTTCTTATGATCTCATCACAATTCGACCCTAAATAATTCTCTCATATTTTTAGATCTTATTCAAGACCATTTTACTCATTATTCACACCTCAAATATGTGTGACCCATTAGGTTCCGGTTATGTTGGCCACCCGAATTAACAATTAATTTAAGCAAGTCATGAGCGGTACCTAGCAACACATCATGACCCCCAATTGATTGGAAAGTCAATGGTTTGATTACGAGTCTTTCTATAGACAATAATATGTACAATTCATCCTTTCGCCATCCTATACCTCACTCAGTTCAGAGCATGGACTATGTGTCAGCTCCCGCTAGACTGACTATGTCACATCTAGTCCAAGTGATGTTAGATCTTGCCATTGGGACTCATTACTCTATTAGACATGTCATTGAAGACCATGTTCAGGACGCTTCCACTTTGGCTAGAGATTCCTGAGTAATGATCTCGAAAAGAGGCCGTAGATATACTCTTCTTCTATTAGGAGCGGTGAATCCTCTTTGGCTACCAATTACCTTCGAATATCTCAAGCTGTACCTAAGCACCAGCCTATGAGCGACCTTTGTGAGACAATAAGGAATGGAATCAAAGCACAGAATCCGTATCCAATATATCCTTGAGTTACCTCAAGTCTAAGGATACTTGCCCCATTGCTATGATAAGACTATTTTTAACATTTGAATATATAATCCATATGATCGTCTCATAGTAGGTCATCCAATGTACTTGACTACTCTTAGCAAGCATCCACATGCTAACTTTGAACATCTCATGTTCACAACTTCTGAGATCTACTACTTAATCCAATCAAAGAGTATAACATGTGCTAGTCTATCCAGCTCAACAATATCCCATCTTGTTGATCCTATGACTTTGGATAATTTAGATACTAACATAATTACATATGATAGGAATCTCATTATCATGATCCCATCATGATTTCCTTCATGCTATGTTTCATATCATGGACTTTCATTAATCAGTTTAAGATCTATATCAATTCATATGTAAATGAATACTAATATAATGAAACAATGCCTTTATGAATGTGTATACTAAGTACCTAAGGCAATTGCCTTTTGGGCACATCTCTAACACAAGCAACCTCTTAGATTTATCTCTATAGATCTTTATGCCCAAGATATAGGTTGCATCTCTATAGACCAACCATAAGGTGTCACGCTCGTGATTGATTACCCAAAATGAGGCAGAATGGTTCACTACTTGAGTCACGGTCAGAGTCACCACTTGAACTAGAGTCACACCTGTAATTCAAAGTGTCACGCCTGTGACACTGTCTTATGCTAATATTATATGGTTTCATGATGGGTATGCTTGAGTATAGTTTGCCAACATCCCTTACATGATTACATGATTTTGAACATAAATATGCTTTGAGACTATGATTGCATGATATGTATATTAATTGATGGAAATGATAAGATGAGAGGATAAATGCCCACTTCTCTACTTGAAGACAACTTTATAGTAGATGGTGCACCATTAAGGGGATAAGCGATATGTATCGATGAGCTTATGATTGAGGATAGGTGGTTTGAGCTTGGTAAGTGTCCCTACTCCCAATACTTATAGATTTATACCTAGTCAAGTTAATTTAAGCTCGATGAGCTTTATTGACATGAGAGTATGGTGAGTATGGTTGCTTAAGCTTGGGTATGATCACTTCTACTTAACACCCCATATTCGGTCAATCCAGGAATAAGGCTTGGGCTATTTATTGAAATAAAAAAATGGAATATCGTGGGTCATTTATTGGTATGGAAATGAAACATGGGAAAAATTAATAGGATGAGCAACATGGTACAGAATGTAACATGAATTTAAATGTTACTTGAATTTGGTATGTTACTTCTCTATGTTATACATGTACAATGGTTTATGTATTCATATGCCATGATATATTTGTATGTCATGTGTTTGCATGATTGCATGAGAGAATTCCAATGCTTATATGTACCACTAAGCCATAAATGGCTTAGCGTGAGTTTTTCTCACGCAGGTTCAGGAGCTTATTAACCTTAGGGTGATTGCTCTTTATTTTGATCTTGACAATCAAATTAAATGCTACTAACATCTTCATTGAGTGTTGTTTTGATAGTGTTCAAAGTTTCAGCACATTTGGTTATAAATTCCTCACTGAAGAAGTCTAAATTTTCCTAGAAACGCATAACTCCTGACCGTGACTCAAGTACAGATCGAAAAATGAGTGTCTAGACCGGGAAACATTGCCTTATAATCTTCCAAAGTTCTAGTAGCGAAAGTAGACCAGGATAAGAGATGTCCCGATCGGGACATGCCATTTCCAAACCGAGACATGTTATACTCCGATCGAAAAATTTAAAAGGATAAGACCGTTGAAGAGGAGACACCACCAAAATGTGCCATGTCATCGTAAAGTCAAAAAGACCAAAGTCAAACTGATTGAGGTCCCGACTTGGAAGCAGTCAAGGCCAGCAGACCTAAGTCCTCGGCTGGCATCATTGAGTAAGTCTCGATCGGGAAAATTGAATAGGGACTGGCCGTTGGACGGCTCAGCCAACCAGAAGATGCCATGTATCAAAATAGGCCATTTCTCGACTAGGAAAGCTGTGTTCCCGACCGGGAACCCCTCTCTGTAGATAGCATTTAATGCACTTGTAAGAGAACGTTAGAAAGAGTTATGTACTACTTTGTAACGGCTAATTGGTGGATAATCAGTATAAATACTGTACCAAAAGGCCATTTAATTCAACTAACTACTTTCAAAGTGCCAAAACTCTTAGAATTTATTTTCTCAATCTTTCTTCATTAATTATTTGTGTAAGGGTTCAAGTGTTAACCTTGAAACACTTGGGTTATCTTGTAATTGGATTGTGTGAACCAAATTACAAGGAATTGGTTGTTTGTGAGCCATAAAAACACAAAGGAAATTTGGATTGAGTGTTAGCCTTGGTAAAAGGCCACTCAAGAGGCCATAAGGAAGCGGGTAAGTCTCTCTATAGGAGGAGAAAGTTTAAGTGCACTGGAAATGCCTCCACCACCACCTTCTAAACCAAAACAAATCACCTTGCAATGTCTTTATGACTTTCAAATGCAATCCTTTAACACCATGAGGGATATGATGCAACACCTTCACTTGGATATTCAAAGCATATAAGGGCAACTCAATCTTAATATATGCACTCATAGATTTGAATAAGCCCCACCATTTGAGGGGGAGCAAGGCATTCATGAAGAGGAAGAGGGTGGTGAAAGGGAAGAAGAGGCAAGTGATGAAGGAGGAGATGCATAACTTAGTGTTTTTCTGTAACGTTTGCTAACTAGGGTTAATTAGTATAAATAAATTATTTCGAGCGAAAAATATAAATAATAAGTTGCTCAATTAAAAATTATCAATACGTAAAATTCGTTGATGTAGTTTATTTAGTTAAAATAGAATTAAGTGAGTAGATTGTTAAATTGA
>CATIWF010046483.1:0-12651 GCA_949630135.1 Balakata baccata
GCCTTTTAAATCCATATGCATATACATTTTGCAACAATCATTACTTAACATTTGCATTTATATCACATTTGCATATTCAATAATCAATCACTTCATGTAAGAAAAACCTATAACATAACCATGTATTTAAGTCATTCATCACCTTTTGATATCATATCCGTACCATAATAATCACGTAATTCATATGGCCGCAAGTCAAATCACGTTGCACATACAATATAATAATCACATTACACGTAACACATACCAAATAAATCGTTTGATAATTAAACTCATATTTTCTTTTACTACTAAGCCTCTAACTTACTGTCTTTCACTTTCTTGAGGCTCTCCAATATGCTGTAGACCTATTTGAATGTATACTTGGTCAATTGATAGCTAAATAAACTTAGTGAAACTTAAACAAATTGAAATATGCATTTTAAGGACCACTAACTAGGGTTTGGTATAATGACAATGTGACATTCATGTGTTCATTAGCTTATAACTTTTTCTATACTAGTCCAATTTGTATAATTCTTATTTTTAATTAAATCTAACATGTAGTGCTACAACACATCTAATTTTCATAACAATTAGACCATTGTGGAATATTTTATGTAATTTATAAATATGTTCTGTTCTCTGCCCTGTTTTTGACCTTAGGCAGTTTTGGGATACCAATTTTGCTTCTTCATATCTTACCACGTGTAATTCATATTTGTATGAAACTTTGTATGAACATAGAGATGTTAAAATGGAACATTTTTTATGTTGACAACTCTCATCCATTCTGCCTCTAAGGTCCTCATATGGTAGGATAATTGTGACTGGTCAGAAATAGGGCTGGCATCCAGATCAGTATGACTTTTGAAGGCTATAACTCACAACATATATAACATATTGAGGTGGAATTTGTGTCAAAATTTAGCTAAGACATGTACCTATAACTTTTATGTTTTGACCATTTACAGATTAATTGGCAAACAACTGACTGGACTTGTCAAGGACACTAAACAGACAGCTCAAATATGGAACATGCATGACTCTCTTGCCTATAACTCAACATCCACCCATAATCTGGTCCTACAATTCGATATGCAATAGATAACACATATATCTACAACTTTTATGTTTTGAGCTTCCTCAAATACCGACTATATCATATAAAAACAGAATCAAAATAGAAAGTGATTCAGCTAGGTTCCTCAATGGAACCAGTTCCAGTCCGATGCCCAAATCTTTTTACAGACACCAAATCAAGAAAAACCATTTATATAGCCTTAAACCTAAGATATAAAGTTACAAGTTTAGTATTTTATGCTTCTTCATAATCACCCTTTAACATGAAAAAACCGGGACCCTAAGTTTTTGCCATCAAAATAGAATATACTGACCAGAAAGATGATTACAAGCTTGTTTGGCATCCCATAATTCAAAACCAATCAACATAGAATCATTATCAACACAAGGGATGAAATACTTACTGACCAGAAGACCAGCTTGAGGAAGAAATTGGGAAGAAAAATGGAGAGAAAAAGAAGAACGACTGATGGTTGACAAAAAGGCCAAAACAGCCTTTATCTCAAAGTTGCCTACTCAACTTTTTTTTTTTTTATGATATTTTTAAATAATTAATAATTAATTAAGTAAATTAATTATTATTATTATTATTATTATTATTATTATTATTATTATTTTCTCTACATATTTACATGTACTTAGTTCCAAAATACTATCTAGTCAAATTTCATTTATTTTAAATTTGATCATTTTATTTAATTAATTTTCAATACCTTGTGTCCTTATTTAAATTATAACTAGACACGTACGACTTGCTCCTATTGCGATAAACCGACCCGTGTCAAGTCTATCTCGTGAATACGTTCACGCTAAAATCCATATGTATGCATATGTTTCATGCGAATGATATTTATAAAATGAACATGTTCAAATGAAATGCATATATGGACGGTCGAGAATGGTACATTATAAGATTATGTTCGTCTGCAGTCTTTTACAATTTTTGTATATCTCAAATACACAAATATATAGAAGACTGCAAACGAACATAATCATATAGAGTTCATTCAATAGGACCAAATGCCTCGTCATTTAGTTCTTATGTCTGGATGGTGCGTACACAAGTGAATATCACTATCAGAAGCTGAAATCATGTTGATAAGAGTATTAAAGATATAATGTGGAACGATATCAGGATTAGTTACTGTATGTAAATTTTTTTAACAAACTTGAAATAAACGCATATATTGTCTGTGAAAATAATGAATCTTAATTTTTTTTTTTTTGCAAATACGGTTTAATATTAAGGATACTATAGATAATAAGACTCATAAATTGAGAAGTGCAAAGAAGAAATGGAAAGACTTCCAATACTAATTGTGTAAAAATTATATAATTGAAAATCTTGAGCAGAAGGCACCAATGGAGAAATATAACTCTATCACTGCTGAGGATTGGGAGGAATTTCAGTTGGCACATAAATCACAAGAATATGAGGTACTAATTAAAATGGAATGCAATTTAAAGCTACAATTTCATTGATTTCATGTCACTTCCTTATTTATGTATTTATTCAATCTAATGTTACTAACCTCTTCCTTTATTTATATTTTTGTTTACAGTAAATGGGGAAAAAAATAACTCAAAGGCAGCCAAGAGTAAGCATCCATATTACCTGGGTTGCACATGTTACTCTGGTAAAAGGCCCATTTGGACGGCCGAGTATCCTAACGCTTCTTTCTCTTCATCGTCATCAATGGTCTTCAATATAACTTCAACATATGATAGGAGTCTTGACTAAATTAGAGTCATGACAAAAAAGACTCACGAAGAAAATTATACAATCCCAATCAAAGAGACAATCAAAATTCTAGTAAAAAATATAATAGGTCATATTGACTGATTAACGTGACATGCCAATATACTGTTATATCATCTTGTTTTACTAAAATTTTAATTTAGGTACCAAATTGTAATATTTATAAAAATTTTAGTACTAATTTATTAAAGTTAAAATATTTAATACCAATTTATAATAAAATGTGGATAATTAGCCCTGAGTTTAAGTGAATGTCAAAATGCCACGTTAAGGTTTAATAACTAAATTTCTTCTTTAATTCCTCAAATGATGAAAGGTAAAAATAAATTTAGCTCCGAATTGACACCACCACAAACTAATTAGTAGTATTATTTATTAACCAGCCGTTTTTAATTTTATTGCATCTACAGGGATTCTGCCATTGGAGAACCTTCTAGTAGGCAAGCGAATGTCGAAATCTCTACTTCCAATAGGTATCAGCTGAAAGCGAAGATTGAATCATGGCTAAGGGCTAAAATTGACAATTAAAAATTAAAAAATGAAATTGATAAAAATAGAAAGAATAATATATGAGTATTTTTGAAAAAAAATAAAATAAAAGTAGATAGTTTGTGAAATTTCTTCAAAAATAAAACACCATTTCACCTTTTTTCTTTTTTTTTTTTTACGGTTAGGTTTGCTGAAATTTAGGTTTTAGACTTTTAGTGCTTTTCAACTCCAAAACGACATAGTTTTGTCAAATGGGTATAAGAACTGGTTGGTTCATTTTTTCTGATTTTGTATCCTTTAAAATTGAATTAACTTGAGCAAATCGAAATTTGTCAAAAATAAAATTTAAATAAAACCAAATTACTAAAAAAATAAATCAAATTTCCAAATATGTTGGTTCTACATTTTGTTTTTAAAAAAAAACTGGTTTTTCATTAATGAATCTTGTATGTAATTATTAAATATTGGATTTGTCATTAATCATTATTTGATTTTTATATTTTTTATTGTTTTTTATTAATATATTTCGTTTTATTTTGGTATTTTATTCATAGTAAATTATAGGAACATGTCTTCTTTTTGCTCAAAATTATTATATATCGGACTCATCATTAATTATCATTTGATTTTTATATAATCTTTTTATTTTTTTATTAATTTGTTTCGTCTTAAAAGTGCATGTTTATATCAAATTTTATCAAATTACTAATTTGCTTATTATTAATAGTTATATATAAAATAGAGATGGTAAGCATTTTACAGTCATTTTATATGTTCTTCTCCTATTCCTACTTTTATATATATTATGATTACGATAAAGAATTAAAAAAAATTCAATTCGTATTCCAATATATATATATATATATATACACACTAAAAACTCCTAACTTATGCTAATTTCAAAAGCTGTAATTTGAATTTTTTTCATCTTCTTAAATTTTTGTAATTAACGTGTAATGTATATAATTATTTGATATTAAATTCGTATTATAACTCATATGAAAATTATTAATTTATTTATTATTAAGAGTTATATATAAAATAAAAATATTAAGTATTTTATGGTCATTTTGCTCATATATCAAATTACTAATTTGTTCATTATTAAGAGTTATATATAAAATAGAAATAATAAGTATTTTACGTTCTTTTTATTTGTACCATTATTTTCAATGTAACAGATACCATATAATTCTGCACCTTCTCGATCTCAAGTGTATTTATCAAAAATAGCATATACGGACAAAGAAAACTGATGGATGCAGATGATTGAATGCATAATTTATGAAGACACCTGCATGCACAAATCATAAATTCGATCTAAGTTAATGCTATATTTGAATATATCAGTTTGATCTTATGAATTAGAAAAATATAGATTTATCTTACATTATAAATATGCAAATGACTGAGATATCAAACATACCCATGGATAGGAGTTGAGCGATATCTTCCAGTCCTATCATTATCTCGCGCATAGTGCTTGGCAGATGCCGAAATAATGTGGACGGAGGAAAATTTTCAAAAATGTATGCAGCTCCTAGCCTAGCAACAAAGTCATGTACGTATAGCATATTGTTGCTCAAAGTTGCTAAAATTTTCTCACTAACCAAAGATGAATGTTTCATTGTGGCTCATCCTTTTGATAAACCGCTACGTTCTATATCCAATGGCGCTTGTTTTGATAGTTTCGATTATTTAATAATATATTATAATATTACTATATAAATGAAAATTAAGCGGTAAGTGTTTGTATTATTAAATGAAAGAAAAATTGTTACTTCTCCAAGGAGCACGAGATCTTATGGCCATTAAAGAACACTGCAATGTGCCAGCCCAACTGTTTCAACGTCATATATAGGAACAAAGAGCTGTTCTTGTTTGTATTCAAGAAATGAGGAATCTATAGACGCCCTCACGTGACCAGGCAGTAATGGTATGTCGTGAATCAAAGAACTAGCTGGGAATGGATAAACCGTACCCCTTGCCACAATCATTGTGTCACCTTTAATTTTAAGAACAAGTCGACACGATGCATCTCCCTATAAAATCATGAAAAAACAACATTAGCAACTCTTATAGTATAATTATAAGTGTACGTGGAAACGAAAGTGGAAGTGGTGATAATAAAATTCAAAACTTTTACTTGTATTTCTCCTATTGGAAATGGTGGATTAGCAGAGTGGCAACTACTCAGCATAGGAACACTAAGCAAATGACTCGTCTCCACCTCTATCTCATGGATAAATTGAGAGGAGTTGTTAGTTCCCTAGTGCAGAAGAAGCATAATTTAAAGTATTGATATTTGTTTCTATAACACTATTTGCTAGGACTAAAACATTTCTTGCTGAGCTGCTAGTTTAGCCTCGAATTTGGCCATCATATCAGCCTTGATTTCTTCTACTGAGATGAAGCTAGATTGTTTCTTTTATCCTTGTTTACCAAAATATGACCTAATGGTCGCCGCACTACATATACTAAGAACAGAGCCTTAATGTTCGGGTTTGCCAATCGCATGTGTCAATATGTCAACATGCCTATTTGGTACCCATTTACCCTATGCTACTTCCTCTCATAACGCCTCTTATTCACCATTTAAACATCAAACGCCTCTTATTCACCATATAAACATCAAAAACCAATTTCAAATATCTGCATGTGTATCATATATCCTTTCTCATCATAAAACTTATATCATGCATAGTAATATAACTATTTTAAATTCATCATACATGAAATTTACAACCTCATTACATATTTATTTATATATGTCAGATTTGGATGCCAAGCAAAATAAATAAAAGTTATACATACCACTTTTTGTACCACCTCTCTAGTCTCTTCGATTGAGATTGTATAATTTCCTTGGTCGGTCTTTTTTGTCCTAGCTCTAATTCAGTTGAGACTCCTATCATATGTTGAAGTTACATCGGAGACCATCGATGATGATGAACAGAAAGAAGCGATATGATCCTCGGCCATCCAAATGGGCCTTTTACCAAAGTAGCCTGTGCAACCCAGGTAATGTGGATGCTTGCTCTCGGTAGCCTTTGAGTTGTTTTTTTTCCCTCATTTGCTGTTAACAAAAACATAAATAAAGGAAGAAGTCAATAACATTAGATTGAATAAATACATAAATAAGGAAGTGACATGAAATCAATTAAATTGTAGCTTTAAATTGCATTCCACTTTAATTAGTACCTCATATTTTTATGTTTTATACGCCAACTAAAACTTCTCCTAATCCTCAGCAGTGATAAAGTTATATTTCTCCATTGGTGTCTTCTACTCGAGATTCTCAATTATGTAATTTTTACACAATCGGTATTTGAAGTCCTTCCATTTCTTCCCTGCACTTCTCAATACATGAGTCTTACTATCTATAGTATCCTCAACATTGAACCGTATCTATAAAAAAAAACAATTAAGCTTCATTATTTTCACAGATAGTATATGCATTTATTTCGAGTTAAAAATTTTCACACACAGTATCTAACCCTAATATCATTCCACATCCTATCCTTAAGACCCTTATCAACATGATTTCAACTTGTTATAGTGATCTTTACTTGGGTACGTGCCACCACCCGATATAAGAACTAAATGATGAGGCATTTAGTCCTATTGGATGAACTCTATCGGATTATGTTCATCTACAGTCTTCTATAATTTTTGTATATCTCAAATACACAAATATGTGGAAGACTACAAACAAATATAATCCTATAGTGTTCATCCAATATGACCAAATGCCTCGTCACTTAGTTCTTATGTTGGGGTAGTGGCACGTACCCAAGTAAAGATCACTATCACAAGTTGAAATCATGTTGATAAAGGTCTTAAGGATATGATATGGGATGATATTAGAGTTTGTTACTGTCTGTAAAAATTTTTAACAAACTTGAAATAAATGCTTATACTATCTGTGAAAACAATGAATCTTAATTGTTTTTTATTTATAGATACGGTTCAATGTTGATGATACTATAGATAATAAGACTCATGTATTGAGAAGTGCAGGGAAAAAATTGAAGGACTTCAAATACCAATTGTGTAAAAATTATATAATTGAGAATCCCGAACAGAAGACACCAATGGAGAAATATAACTCTATCACTGTTGAGGATTGGGAGGAGTTTCAATTGACACATAAAGCATAAGAATATGAGGTACTAATTAAAGTGGAATGCAATTTAAAGCTAAAATTTAATCGATTTCATGTCACTTCCTTATTTATGTATTTGTTCAATCTAATGTTACTGACTTCTTCCTTTATTTATGTTTTTGTTAACAACAAATGAGGGAAAAAAAACAACTCAAAGGCAGCTAAGAGCAAGCATCCACATTTCCTGGGTTGCATAGGCTACTCTAGTAAAAGGCCCATTTGGATGGTCGATGATCCTATCTCTTCTTTCTGTTCATCGTCATTGATGGTCTCCAATGTAACTTCAACATATGATAGGAGTCTCAACTAGATTAGAGCTAGGACAAAAAAGATCGACTAAGGAAATTATACAATCTCAATCGAAGAGACTAGAGAGGTGGTACAAAAAGTGGTATGTATAACTTTTATTTATTTTGCTTGGCATCCAAATCTAACATATATAAATAAATATGTAATGAGGTTGTAAATTTCATGTATGATGAATTTAAAATGGTTATATTACTATGCATGATATAAGTTTTATGATGAGAAAGGATATATGATACACATATAGATATTTGAGATTGGTTTTTGATATTTATATGGTGAATAAGAGATGTTATGAGAGGAAGTAGCATAGGATAAATGGGTACTGGATAGGCATGATGACATATTAACATGTGCGATTGGCAAACCTGGATATTCAGGCTCTATTCGTAGTGTTAGTAGTGCAGCGACCATTAAGTCATTTTATGGTAAACAAGGATAGAATAAACAATCTACCTTTGACTCAGTAGAAGAAATCAAGGCTGATATGAGGACCGAATTTGAGGCTAAAATAGCGGCTCAGCAAGGAATGTTTCAATCCTAGCAAGCAGCATTATAGAAACAAATATCAATACTTCAAAGCATTCTTCTTCTACAGTAGGGGACTAACAACTCCTCTCAATTTGTCCCTGAGATTAGGGTGGAGATGGGTCTTTCACATGGTGTCCCTATACCGAGTAGCTGCCAGTCTGCTAGCCCACCATATCCAATATGAGAACTACAGCAAAAGTTTTGAATTTCATTATCGCCACTTCCATTTTCATTTCCATATACACTAACACTTATAATTACACTTTAAGAGTTGCTTATGTTGTTTTTTCATGATTTTATAGGCAGATACATCGTGTTGGCTTGTTCTTAAAATTAAAGGTGACACGATGATTTTGGCGAGGGGTATAGTTTATTCATCCCCATCTGTTTCTTTGATTCACGACGTACCATTACTGCCTGGTCACGTGAGGGAGTATGTGGATTTCTCATTTCCTAAATACGAACAAGAACAACTCATCGTTCCTACATATGAAGTTAAAACTATTGGGCTAGCACATGGCAGTGTTTTTCAATAGACACAAGATCCCGTGCTCCTTAGAGAGGTAACAATTCTTCTTTCATTTAATAATACAAACACTTACCGCTTAATTTTCATTTATATAGTAATACTATAATATATTATTAATTAATCAGAAAATAAATCTCAACTATCAAAAAAGGCGCCATTAGATATAGAAGGTAGCGGTTTATCAAAAGGATCAGCTATAATGAAACATTCATATTTGGTTAGTGAGAAAATATTGGCGTGTTCTTCAATGGCCACAAGATCTCGTGCGCCTTGGAGAGGTAACAATTCTTCTTTTATTTAATAATACAAACACTTACTGCTTATTAATTAATTGGAAAATAAATCTCAACTATCAAAAAAAGGTGCCATTGGATATAAAAGGTAGTGGTTTATTAAAAGGATCAGTTACAATGAAACATTCATCTTTGGCTAGTGAGAAAATTTTGGCAACTTTGAGCGGCAATATGCTGTATATGCATAACTTTATTGCCAAACTGGGAGTTGGATACATTTTTGAAATTTTTCCTCCGTCCACATTATTTCAGCATCCGCCAAACACTATGCTTGAGAAAATAATAGGACCAGAAGATATTGCTCAACACCTATTCATGGATATGCTTGATATCTCGGTGATTCGCATATTTATGATGTAAGATAAATATATTTTTTTCATTTATAAGATCAAACTGCTATATTCAAATATAGTATTAACTTAGGTTGAATTTATGATTCATGCATGTAGGTGTCTTCATAAATTGTGCGTTCGGTCATATGCATCTATCAGTTTTCTTTGTTCGTGTATGTTATCTTTGATAAATACTCCTGAGACCGAGAATGTGCAGAATTATATGGTATCTACCATGTTAGTAGAAAAAGATAAAAAATTTATCCTACTATCTTATATTGAAAAGTAAAATAAAATTTGAATTTGTCAATTTTTTGCTAAACTTTTTATTTTGGCATTCTTTATTCATTAAAATATATATTTTTTTTTATATATAGTGCACATTGGATGTTGATTGTCTTCTATTGTGAATAGTTGGAGATCTTTTTCATGGATGCTCTCGGCAAGGCCGATAGAGTCATACATGTGAAAAAACTCATTGTCATGTAAGTTATATTACTAGCTAATAACTTCTATATATATTATTCAATTTTCAATATATTTAGTGCATGCTTTTACATAAACTTATTTTTCTATGGTATATAGATTGTATTGTGTACAAGGTGGGAAAAGTTTAAGCAACACAGTGAGTTGGAATTTCATTACGGTATTTCTCATTATTTCTATTTTCTAGTTAGGTTGAAGTACTTTTTTTTAATTATTTAGTTAAATAATACTTTATTTCTTTTTCTAAAGTGTCCGAAACAAATTGCTAATACTGAATGTGGGAATTACGTAATGAGGTACATGTATGAAATTTTGACTCAGCATAGCATAGAAGATACATTGCATAAGGTATTCAAATTAATTTATTTTATATATGATACATAACTATTGTTATTATTATCATATTTTTTTATTTGCCTTTAATTTCTTTATAGGTTTTAATATGGAACCATATACTCAAGAGAATATAGATGATATTCAACAAATATGATTTGATTTCTTTATAAGTGATTGTATATAAATTTTTAATATCTTATATTGTGGTTATTAAATGCTGAGTATATTTATGAATTGTGTGTGCATATATATGAATATTGTTGAGTATAGATTTATATAAATTGAGTATTTATGGATTGTTATTATTAATGAAAATATGTAGATGAATTTTATAAATTTGGATCATGTTGAATATATAGGAATATGTAGATGGCTTCTGTGTTGTACTTGCATTTATTTGATACAGTTTGAGTATTTATAGATTGTTACTGTTAATGAGAATATATAGATGAATGTTATAAATTTGGATCATGTTGAATAGCTAGGAATATGTAGGCTTATGTGTTGTGCTTGTATCTATTTGAGGTAGCTGGTCAACTACAGATTTACATGTTAATTTCTGTATATATAAATGCTAAAAAATTAATATTAAAGAAAAAACCTGTCTTTTGTAGCTATTGTAAAGAAAGTCAGATGGATTTGATATATTATTTGTGGCTGTTGTAATAAAGGCAGATGCATTTGATATATTATTTGTGGCAGTTGTAAAGAAAGTTAGTCACATTTGGTTTTAAAAAAATTTTTGTGGCTATTATTATGAAAAACAAACACATTTGATAAACTTTTTACTGCTGATGTTTTAATAATAGCCACAAAAGGAAAAACCAAATCCGTCTAGCCATCCAACGTCATACGTATTTAATTCACTTTTCCTGTTATCAACAATAGCTACAAAAAGTCAATTCATCATAAACTCTTTCATTTATAGCTTCTATATGCTTCTATATGTTAGGTACAAAATATTAAAAAAACAATGGGCTCAAAAAACAAATTTCTGTACTTGTGCTCCTTAATAAAAAAAAAATTGTGGACATAAAAATTTAATAGTAGCACAGGAAAATAAAGTTGCTCCTTAGTATGAAGTTATTAATAGAAAATTGAATTTGGAATACGTAATGGACTTCCACTATTCTCAATTACTTTTTCTGTTCCCTTTCAGTTCTTATTCACTGTAATAGTTTTTAGTCATATTATTTTGTCATTTTTAACGACATAGAAATTTGAATTTCCAATTTTTTTATATTTTATATTTTTTACTTTTGCAATTTTAATTAAAAAGTTTGCATAATTTTTTTCTTTTTTTTTCTAGTCCACTTTACATCTTTTTTAGCTATTTATTTCTTAAATAAATGGTTATTCCATATAAATTTAGATTTTTTTTATTTTTTGTGATTTTGTCATTTTATTGCGACGTTTAGTTTTGTTGTCTTGTTACATCTTTTTATTGCAGTATTTTTGTATGTGAGTAATTCAGACATGCAAAATATATTCAATCCAACAGAAATAACAAATCAGATTATGGTCGTCAATATATTATAGAACTAGAATCATAAGTATTCTAGTCACTATAGTATTATCAAATTTATAGGCTTCGAGCCGATTCATTATGCTATTAATATGGATACTGTGAATTTTTTCACTATTTTATTCTCTATGGTTTTTAACGGATTTATATATATTTATACCGATATATTGCAATAGTTTAAATTAATGAAATTATTTTTCTTGTCAAAAATTAAAAGTTTGTGATGAAATTCAAGTTTATATTCTTTCTCAATTACTTCTTTTTAATATTAAAAAAATAACTTATTAAATTTAAAAAAATTAAATTTTAAAAACCAAAGTTGTAAACAGTGGTCCGACCAATGAGCTGGAAAAGACAATAGGATACAAATTTAAAATTGAATTGGAGTCAAACCGGTTTATAGGAAATGTTTTTAAAATGTAATATATCTCATATATAATAAGATATAATCTATCTCATACATTAAAAAATAGAAGATAAATTGTTGAATGTCATTCTTAATACACAAAACTGATAAAAAGTGATTAATGTATCATTTTTGTCAATGTAGATAATATTTTTTAAAGGAACTAAAATGTTTTTAAGAAATAATTTATGTAAAATTTTGTAATGTTGCATATTAATATTAAAAATGTAAATATTGAAATTCAACTTTATCAAATATACATAATTTTTAAACAATGTGAATAATTAAAACAAATTTTTTTTTATGATATATATCATTAACATGATTAATAGTAAGAAATACTATTATTTATATAAATAATTAATTTTTAGATTAAAATAATTACTTACATTAATAAAAATAATTTATGCTAAATTTTTTAAAATTATATAT
>CATIWF010046484.1:0-31333 GCA_949630135.1 Balakata baccata
TGAGCTGACAATATTCGAGACAAAAGAATATAACTTCTTACACTAGATCCAGCCTCCAGTTTCAAAAGCTGCTTTGCATAATAAAGTGCAATATCCAACTTCCTCTGCTCAGCATTTTCTAGGCTAAGATGGAATATGATATATGGATCTCTTTCTCTCATGACTTTCTCAGCAGTTTCAAGTGTCTCAAGAGCTTCAGACTGCTTAGACGTTCTCTCAGAATCAGAAGCAACTGATCTGGACTGAGCTGACAATAAAAGACCCATTAAACAGTTTGCAACACTTGCCATCTGGCCACATATCCCATGCAATTCAGTGATTGCTTTAGAAGTGTAAACCTTCCCTTCTTCAATATAAATCATATCATCTGAACAAATCTTTGAAGCCAGTAATAATTCCAGAACGCAATCTGGATTCTCCTGGTTATTCAGTAAATTTCTCAAAAGGTTCAAAGCCACCACATCCTCACCCTCTCCAAGATAACAGAGAGCAAGGTTGCAATATCTTACTCTTCTTTCCAGGGTTCCTGGATGCAACTCTTCTATCTGATGGGCTAGTGCCTTTAGTTCCCCCGAAACAGACAGGCCAAAGGAAAGGTGATCAATGATAGTTGGGTCCCATCCAATCCTTCTGTGAGCAATTTTTCTTAATAGAATCAATAACAAAAGAACAGCCTCTTCTATATTGTTTCTCGGCACATATGATCCTTCCATCTGTGAACGGAGATTAGGAGGGCTTGCATCGGTACCACTATACAAAAGAAAAACAGCAAATTCCTTTTCTATCTTGGACATAGTCTTTGTGTCCAAATTCCATTGATAGAGAAGAGCTCGCCGATATGATAAGATTGCTTCCTGGGGAGCTCCAGCAAGTATCCATAAGTCTGGAAGCAACTCAACAGCTGTGTTTAGAATATCTTGTAGTTTACAATCTGCAGACAAATTTTCAGGCAGACCTTCTGGCAGTGCAGACTCAACAATATCCAGAATCACTTTGCATGATTGAGCAGCTTCTGCACTTATAAGTCATGAAGAAATGTTAGCCAAAAAATAATGATAACACAAACTATGCATCTATAGAAAGCCTTTGATTTCTAATAATTTTCTTCCATTTTTTGTTCCAACTGTGGGCAGGCGCTCAGGTCGCAAACAACATGCAGAAACAGAGAAAATCAGTCCATATATATAAACACATAGACACACACTAAGCACAATTTGCAAAATTAGGAAATCTCCAGCCTCAAACCTATGCAATTATGTTTGGCAGAAGCAAGATTTTTGATACTGCTACACCAACTAAAATAACAAAGTAATGAACAATGGTGAAGATAACATGCTGAATATACCTCTAAATCTTCCAAGATCCTGCAGCGATTTTGTTTTGAGAAAAATAGCTTCAAGGAGTAAACTAATAGCATGCATGGACATGGGTGGCACGGCATCACTTTGAGAATGGCGCCGATTTTGTTCACACCTTCTAGAAAGGGAGACTTTCATCTTGGGAGTCACAGCAGCAATGTCAATTCCTTCAAAAACATGAAGTGCTGCTTCTATATTTCCTTTTTGATACTCGAGCCTTCCCAATAATGCTCTTGCTTCCTACAAAGTGGGATACTGATTCAGCACTATGACATGTGTTGAAGGTATATAGTTAATCAGACCACTAATTGCAACATGATAGTAGCAGAGGATAAAAACATAATTAAGAAATGAGTTTTGAAGTTCTAAAAGGCAGTGGTACATAAGTCTTATCTCATATCGAAACTTTGAAATTGAGATCCAAATTTCATATAGTACTTAGTTAAATCATTTTTCTTTTATGTCAAGCATAAACTTTCATAAAGAAAAAAAGTATAGAAGTTTAAGTGTGACAAGCATTACTCGATCTGTTAGGCTTGGTTTAATACACTGGGCACATGAATAACACACTCATACAGAAGCGGATTCCATTATATGGAAGTACCTACATATGTGAGTAGTAGTTTATGTATATCCAGTGTAGGCAAATATTTTCCTACATGTAGTTCTTCATGAGGAAACTTCTCCATCCATGAAATTAACAAATACATAGGAAAACATAATCTCTCATACAACCAATGAAACCAGCTGAACCCTCTCCTTTAAAGCTTAACAAACACTGCTTCACAGTATGTATGCTCTCACTATTTTCAGCATCTAAATGATCCTTGCACAGCATTTCCCAATAATATGTGAATGCTATACAGATATTCCACTGCTGGAGTGACTATATTATTGCACTCCCCTAATTTTATCTCCCCTCTATGCGTATTGTATTAAGTATATTTAGCATATTACTCAAAGCAGCAATATTTAATATAAATCTGCAAACAAGAACCAAGAATATAGCTTGCCTATGACTAAGCCAAATTGCTTCAAATGTTTGTGAGTAAATTAACTTCCAAGGTAAAAACTAAGACTCCTTGTTGAAAGATACTGAAAGGGTAAACTTCATTGAATTATGTATTATTCAATGTATATATCCTCAATGACCACATATCTTTCTTTTCCTTTCTATGAGTGTTTGAGTGTTCAAAGATTTAATGCATAATATGCTAATAACCATCTTCTTGTCATTGTATCCCATCTGTAACAGAACAAGCAGATATTTTCCATCAAGTTATTTACAAACTTCCTGAATTATACTTGTGATACTAATAAGATATTATATATTCTATCTTCCCAAAGAAAATGAAGATTTTTATAATTAGTTTTTGAATCAAAAGTTGAATAATTCGATATTCTGACAATAATGATTTAGCCAAAATCAGAATTAATTCTCTGTAGAGCCAAATTACAAGCAATGTTAAAGAGCTATTCAACATAAGGTGGACGGTACGTGGAACTAATTTGTTTTTTCACTACTGACTAGCTAGCAGAATATGCTATATTAAAAACGGCATTGTCAAATCGCCAAGTTTGCAACATGATAATTCATTAAGACTTTTCATCATCTAAATTCAACAAAGTCGTTACAGCTAAATAACCAGGATGTAAAAAAGTTCTTTCAGTACTTTTACAAAGTACAGCATGTCACAAAATCCATTATCAAGGAGAAAAATGATATATTCAACAATGTCCTGCAGATTTATTTAAGTGACAGCCATCGCCATCACACAAGTTTCCCTTAAATTGTCTGTTTAAAAACAATACATAAGCCATAATTCTTTCGTCTGCTTAATTTTATTCATAGCAAACTGAATATACTATATACTAAAGTATAAAGAAAAAGAGAAGCAAAAGGTACTGACTTCATAGTTGAGATAACCACTCTCACGAAGAGATGACTCTGCTTCCTCAATGTTGCTATTATCAATCTTTGTATCCATCTCACCAGCTCGCGAGGAATAGCCACTTGCTGAATAATCCCGAGTAGCCAAGGACTCGGATGAAGCAACTGTGTCATCTATTCTTAACTGCTCTCCTGAACGAATACACTTCATCATCTTCCACAGCCTCCCTCTAATGCTAAGTTCCCACTTTTTAATCCAATTCTTAACTCTCATAATGTTTCATTACACTTGATATTCTTCTAAGAAATAGAATGGAATGTAAGACACGGGAAATTAAAACCTCTTCAAAAATTTAAACGTAACTTCCAAGCAAAACAACAAAAAGAACATCTAAAATCAAACAAGACTCTGAAGTTAACTAGTTAAGAAATAAACCAAAAATGTCATTTTTTTTTTCCTGAATTTCTGCTTGAATTTCGCGTACTGCAACTCTCCAAATCAACAAAAAGGGAATTGAATCATCCAAAAATTTCTCAAATTAAAAATTCATCCAATATGTTTCAAGAATTCTTCACAAGTCCCCCAGAATTACCCAACCAAACCATAAACATGCTGCAAGCTAAGCGAAAGCTAAAATGGAAAGGTAAGAGACTTCGAAACCCATAAAAATCCAGCTAATCCCAGACGAAATTGAGCACAATATACGTCACAGGTGAGCAAGAGATCATGATTGGTAAACTAAAGTTAAAAGTAAAACAGACCCATTACAACATAGACAAAAGTAACAGCTGGGATAAAAAAAAAAAAAATCCAAAAAGAAGTACCTTTCATGGCAAAAAAGCATTGACCGAGCCCACAACACATCAAAACCGCCACAGTGCATCTCCACAATTCAACCAAGAATCCAAAGCTCCAAAAAAAATAGTATCTTTTCCTTCTCCCTTTGTTAATGCTTCCCCTCCTTGTCTACTCTCTCTGTAGATTTCCCCCTTTATTCTTATTTTATTTATAAAAAAAACATATGCATACGTAAGCTTGGCTCAGTGGTAGTTGAAGGTTTCAAACAGTATGGGATTGGAAGTACATTCAAAAATGAAATAATAGAATAGAAATAGCATGATATTCTTTCTGTCAAAGGTGTGAACGGGGGGAAGATCGTGTGAACAATGGTTATTAAATCCGGTCCAACTCGGCCGGTTTAACCAGTCTAAACGGTCCTACAGCCGAATGGATTTTCACTGCTATTTCGGATATATATTGAATTGATGAAAAAATCGGTTGACCCGATCACAGTTTATTGGTTCGACCGGTTAGAAAAATGTTAATAATCGGTGGAGTGATGCTGGAGTCCAGGTTTGAAACATTTTATACATAGGTACTATAAATTAGAGAAATTTAAAGCAAATTACTATTTCCCTCTTATAGTACTTCTTGAGGTGTAAAAAATATATAATTTATTTCATATAATTTGACATAATACACTAATATATTTCTAAAATTTGAAAAAAAATATAATATATAAGTAAAAAAAATACTCTTTTGTTCAGCAGATATTAGTCTAATAAATCAAAATTGTAAAGGATAGTAGTGTAATATATTAAAAGTTTAGGAGGTAAACAGTATAATTTTCGAATCTCAATAGAGTACTAGTGTATTATATCAAATTACATGGAGTAAATTGTATATTTTTCAAATCTTATGGTAACTAGTGTATTATATCAAATTATATGAGACAAATAATAATTTTTTCAAAAATTTGTTATTTATCTGTCAGAAATGATTTGCTCTTTCTATTTTAAACTATATAGCTTTTTTTATAAAATTTAAAGTATTTATAGTTAAATCAAAAAAATATATTTTCTTTTATTCAGGAGAGTATTAGTACAATATATTAAATTTTAGGAGTAATAGTATATTAATAGATCAAATTTGTAGCTAGCACTTGTATAATATGTCAAACTTCAAATGACAAATATTTATTTTTTGTTATTTTCACTATAATCAATGTCTTTCTATTAGAAAATAGAAAAATTATTATTTATCCTATGTAATTCGACATAATATACTAGTAGCTCATAAGGTTTGAAAATATAATATTTGTTTTATATATTTTATTTCCATTAAACTATATAATATTTATGTTAAATTTTAAGATATTTATCATTAGTAAAAAAAATTTGTTCAAATAGATACTAGTATAATATATCAAATTTCATAAAATACAAGTATAATAAATCAAATTTACAAAAAAGTATTAGTATATTATATCAAATTTTCAAGTAATAAATAATATAATTTTTATACCTGTAATAGTGTATTATGTTAAAATATAAGATATAAATATTATATTTTTTAAATTTTAGAGGGTAATAGTGTAAATCATATTGGGTAAATATAAATTTTTTCTTAGAAAATTAACAAAATAATATATTAATATAATAAAATAAAATATAAAAGATAAATATTATAATTTTTAAATTTTAAAAAATATTAATGTAATATGTAAAATTTCTCTATAAATTATTATAAGGAGATGGATCCCAGTTTGAAATTTAACACTTGTACGGTATTGGTCCACTGTAGTGGTGGCTGGCATCATTCATTCTTGGCCTCCTCTCTGTCCCACAATGTTTTTCGCGGGAGCGGATAATTATTTTTTAGTTATTATAGAGTCTCAAACTCAAATTTGTGGGGCGGAGACGTGCTTTTAATATCATTAAAATAGTATGCCCTAGCTCAGGACCTCCTATGCTAGTGTCTCCCTTAAAAAAAAAAGGCATGCCCTAGGCTGCAAGCAGGTAATAATTAATACATCTTAACTGTTTTCCTCTTTTTTTTTTTTTTTAATTGTCCTGAATTTTAAATTATTAATTTTTCCTTTTTTTTTTTTTTAACAAAAGATGAGCTTAACTTACAAAACAAGAAGTCATCCTGCAAAGGCCATGATGTAATAAAAATGAAAGACCCAAAGGTGGCTGTGATTGCCAATTCCAAACTTGCACGCTTCAGAGGCAGGGAAGTCAGCAGAAAAGTTTACTTCACTTAAATTTTGGAATCATCATCTTGATAGCTTCAATGGGTGCATGACAGTGAGTGATAATATCCCAGTTACTGTTGATCATTTCAATAGCATAGCAATTGTCTGATTCCACCAGAAGATTATCAATATGAAGATCTGAAGTCAAATCCAAACCTTTGTAAACTGTCCACAACTCCACACGAATGATGTCGCAATGTCCCAAATTCAAAACAAAACCCCTCATTCAAGAGGCATCACTACGACGCTAGAGACCCCCACCAAAAGCTCTGCCAGATCCACGGTGAACAGATTCATCGGCGTTGAGTTTCACAAAGCCATGGGGCGGGCAACTCCAGGTCACAGCCATTGCATGACAAGAATCTCTTCGTACCAACCGGATTATCCAAAATTAACATCGACCCCACAACTAATCCAAAATTATTCTTTTAGTGTGCGTCACCTGTATTGTTCAGAAGCATATTGAAATCTGACTAATTGCTGTTTAAATCTAATCGGACCACTAAATTGTAAAACCTAAGACCAAAACTTGAGATTTTACTGAAGAAATTAAATATCGAACCACGTGAATCAAGTAACTTTCTTTTAACACATTGATGGGATAAATTTGTATAAGCCAACATATCAACGCGGGGAAATTTGTCTACTTTTTCATAGCATTAGGAATGGTATTAATTATATGAATTTATTTTGGTGTAACACAAAAATTGTTATCTAATTTGACATTAGAGAATTTAAATTTTTACTTTATTTAATTCCTAATGCAGCCAATTAATTGATTTTGAGATGAAAGTAATGAAAATAGAAAATTTTTCAAAAACAACACAAATCTCTAAAAATATTACAAAAATTCTTCGCTTAAATTTTTTTCCAGAACTGTTACAAGCACATAACCAAAAGTACAATTTTAGTCTATTTTCGATGTACTTTGAATATATTTTCAGTATATCTTAGTTTGGGATGATTTGAGTATATTTTGAATGTATCGTGGTTGGCTATACATTGTTATGAGACATCAGCGATGATCTTGGCGAGAAGGATGAGAGTGATGAGGAACCAGTATAGATGGCAACAGTAGGTGCTGCCGCGGGCCTTTTCTAGCGAGAGAGTTTCTCATAGCGCTTGACATTTTTTGGCGGTGGAAAACAGTAGACCTAACTTAGGGATCTGGATAACATAAGTTTCAAGAGTTGGAACAAGCTTTTTCGGTAACGGAGCTTGAGATATTCTAGGGGAGTGTGAGTTTTCCAACGATGAGGGGGCCATTAGTTTGAACTCGATGGATGATGGAGGCGAATCATGAGGGTGAATTCGGTCAGCCATTTGTTCAAAGGAAGGAGAAGAAGCACAAGAAAACAGTAAAATGAGAAAATGAAGTCGATAATTTTTGAAAAGGATTTTCATAAAATTGAAAAGGTTTCTCATCTATAAAAATGGAAAAAAAAAATAAAAATTGAAAAGATGTTTTTGAAATAAAAAGCTAAAAAGCAGATGTTCAGTGAAATTTGCGGGTGAAAATTAAGGTTAACCCATTAGTCTTTGCGTTTGGGCCCCTAATGGCAAAATCGGTTGCATCTCCAAAAATGAGAACAGCCTTCTTTTTTCTTCAAATTAAAATCGTTCGAGTGTGATTTGCTTTTGTGGACACAATATATTGTTAGGAACTAAAACCTGATTCTCTACTTTTTCAAAGATTCATTTATGGGATTATATGTTAGTAGAAAAGGCTTTGTGAGCTCAAGAGAATCAATTATCAACCTTGTTATGAATCTGGGTGGCCCAAGTCTCCACCAAAGTTGCAACAGACTTAAACTTATATTACATATATAACCAAATCAATACTCTTTTTATTAAAGTGATCTACATAAACTCAGTCTTGCGTACTCTTCTATAGTACCTTTAGTCTTTGTAAGTTATGGAACACTATGTCAACCAACTATTGCCTTGATTCAGTTAGACTAGGAAAAATGCTATTTTGTCCTAATTATTTTCTTTTATCGATCATCTCCAACAACCATTAAAATATTATATTACTCGATTTGTATTAAAATATAAATATTTTTATGATTGGTATTTAATTAAAGACTTTAGCTGCTAAAATGGGAATGCCAACTTTATGAGGTGTGGATACTAAATGCCAACTACTTATCCTCATTTTAATGCTGCAGGGGAACTCACTTGATACCCATTGCCAGCCAAAACACCTAACTGTATATATATTCCATTAAATTAATAAATCAATTAATGGTTCTTCCCTTTTTATATTATTTGTAATACAGGAATATAATTAAATTCTGAAATTATTCTATAAGAAACTTGGCCTTGTCATTGAAAAGAAAAAAGGAAAGGGAAAACAAATTGAGAATCTTGAAGTAAGATATATTATTATAAAATAACACAAACAATCACAAAGATAATAAACGCCATAGATGATGGACTCGTTAATTTATTTCTGCCACTTTGCATGCATGCAACGTTGAAGTCTTAGTGGTGCCCGATTCCACCACCCCCACCACCTCCGAACCCACCGCCACCACCGAATCCTCCTCCACTACCACCACCACCCCCGAATCCTCCACCACCACCACCACCACCGAATCCTCCACCAGAGCCACTTCCTACTCCACCTCCAAACCCTCCACCTTTGCCAAACCCACCTCCAAATCCACCACCTTTGCCAAACCCACCGCCACCGCCACCGCCACCTTTACCAAAACCTCCACCTACTCCGCCTCCAAATCCACCACCTTTTCCAATCCCTCCTCCAACACCACCTCCTTTGCCTACACCTCCGCCGAGACCACCACCAGCTCCACCACCCTTACCAATTCCACCACCAAGTCCTCCACCCTTCCCAATCCCACCACCTAGTCCTCCACCTTTTCCGATCCCACCCGCAACTCCACCACCCTTACCTATTCCTCCACCTTTCCCAATCCCACCACCAATACCACCTCCTTTTCCAATGCCGCCACCTTTTCCTATCCCACCACCAAGATCACTACCCTTGCCCTTTCCAACTCCATGGCCACCACCCCCACCAATCCCACCACCTTTTCCTATTCCTCCGCCAACCCCACCACCCTTTCCTGTTCCACCTCCGAGGTCACCACCCTTTCCTATTCCGCCACCAATGCCACCACCCTTGCCAATTCCCCCACCTAAGCCGCCACCCTTTCCTATACCACCGCCAAGACCACCCCCCTTGCCTACACCACCACCTTTGCCAATTCCCCCACCTAAGCCGCCACCCTTTCCTATACCGCCGCCAAGACCACCTCCCTTGCCTATACCACCACCAACACCTCCACCCTTACCAATCCCACCACCTACTGCTCCACCAAACCCACTGCCTCCGCCAGCTCCACCTCCTAATCCACCACCTCCACCAGCACCACCACCTGCGCCAGCGCCAGCACCGCCTCCAAACCCACTTCCACCACCGGCTCCACCTCCAAACCCTGCGCCTCCACCAGCACCTCCTCCACCACCAAAGCCACCACCGAATCCACCACCTTTTCCAATGCCTAGGAACTTCTGATCATCATCTTTCTTTGCCGTCACTACATCTCTTGCAAGAACACTCACCACAAGAACATGAAGGCAAAACAAGGATAACAAAGCAAATCTCATTTTTGCTAGTATGTTAATTAAAAGAGTAAGCTTCACTAGAAGTGATGACAGATCGAACACCAATACTGGCCTTTATAGCCCTCTTTGAATTTGCATTTAATTGTCTCAACCACTAACTGTTTTCTTTTTCCTAATATATATATATATATATATATATATGGGACGCGGTTAACATGTATGTTAATGCAAATAAAATTTCACCATGCTTTGATGTCCAATGCTGATTATATATATAAAAAAATTTAAATTTGAGATGTTTTCATGTAAATATCTTTTATATATATATATATATATATCCAAAAAAAATTATATTATGTAAATACAATCACAATCAAAATAATAAAATAAATCAAAATAAATAACTAGATTGAATCACACGATACAATTAAAACATTAAACTAGCGGGAAATTAAAAGAAGTGAAATAGAAAATTTTCTAATTAATTCGGTTCGGAACATAAAAAAAGAAGAGATAAAAAATATAGATAATAAATAAATATTAAATATAAATAAAGTGAAATTTTATAGACCATCTCTTGTTTATTATACTATCCATTTTTATAATTATTATTTATTATTTGAATTTCTTATTTCTATTTATATTATCTACTTAGTATTCAACTTCAATTTACTTATTATAACACTTTACTTATTATAACTATTATATCTATATTATTATTATTATTATTATATATATATATATATATATATATATATATATATATATATATATATATATATATATACACTTGTTAGCTACCTTGAGACAAGTATATAATCATTTTTGGTATTTTCAGCCATATATGATTTCTAATTTGCACTTCATAGAGTGGGGGGATGATAAGTTTAATTTCTATAGTTATATATTGTTTGACTCAAAAATTAATCAAAGGATTCGTCACTGATAGAAATTCTAGATGTACACAAATATTATTTCATAATTGGATTTTGTCCAATTTTAAGTAAGAGGTATGCATAATACTTTATATATGGAGCTCATCCAATAAAGAAGAATTATTGGATTATAAAAGGAAAAAAAAAAAATAAAAGAAAAAGAATCTCTAGGTTGGGAAAACTTTCAGCAGCAGGCCGACCTAGCTAGGTATTATTCTTGAACCCATGTGCTAGGTAGATGAAGAACTTAATTGCAAGTTTTGTGAATTCTTTCCCTTTCAGCTGCATCCAACTCTGATCAAATACCCTACTCTTAATTCCCTCAACCTACCAATTTCCAATAATTAATTAGCATTCCGGCTTTCATTTTTAATTTATGATGGGTTTCCTAAATTGGAATGTTAGAGGTTTAGGTTGTGCTGTAAAAAAAAAATGGTTGCAAAGCTAATGAAAAATAAAGCGGTGGGTCTTTTTATGTTGAAGAGTCAAAACTTTCTGTTGTTAATGACATAATTATTAAAAAAATTTGGCGAAGAGGATCAATCGGGTAGGACTTTATTCCCTCAATTTGTGCCTCTGGTGGAATTATCGTCATATGGGATCATTCTTTTCTTTTGGTGGATAATGTCTACAAGGGATGTTGTTGGCTTGCTGCAGAAGGCGTCTTATGCTTAAACAAGATATATAAGATGTATGTTCATTACTGTATATACTCCTTGCTCATCTTTGAAGCAACGACTGATCTGGATAAAACTCGAATATCTCATGTTGCAATATGACTTGCCCATTATAATTGCTGAGGACTTTAATGTCATTTCTTGCTGAAGATAGAATCTCTAATGCTACTAATCCATTTTCGGGGTTTTTATTTATATGTCGAAAATAAGAACAATTTAATGATATATGTTGCATGGAAAAATATTTTCATACATATACTATTTTTATCTACGTAGGATGGGTGAGTATTTAACTGATACAAAATCGCTAGTTATACTAGCGACGAGTGGGTATTTGACTGGTATAAAATCGCAAATTATACTAGCAATTTACATGACACACAGTCTGACTAGCGATTTTAGGTGTAATCAGCTCTACCACCAGATGTAGGAGGACTCTGACAGACCTATAATCGCTGGTCTGACTAACGATTGGCAGCTTACTAGAGGAGTAGAAAAAATCCACCAACTCCACAATATCAAAATAGATAAAGTCTTAAGCAACTTTAAAGAAAGAGAAGTTAAAACCATCAGGACTCGGAGCTTTACCACATTCGTAGGAACATACAGCCGACTTTATTTCATCAAAACTAAAAAGTAGTTCCAAAGGTGAAGAACTCGCCATTGATAACTTTTTGAACTCAGATGACACTAGGGAGGGTCTGATAAAAGAAACTTCCTTGATGAGCAATTTATATTAATCCAGAATACTTATCCTTATTTTATAAGGAGAAGAGAAGTCACCCTTTACCGTGGATGAGAATCTAATGAAGTTTTTTCTACCTCTTTCAAAAGCAGGAAGTGAGTTTTCAAATGGAATCGACACCTTCAACTGTGGAAAATAGAAAGTGATCTTCTTCATAATAACTCGGTTTTAGACTAACATTTCTCTCCATACAATCGGGATAGATTAATTTGGTTGCATAATCCTAATAGTATTTATTTAGTTAAATCGGTAGTTGACTCCATGCCATCTATTTCTCTTTCTCCTCTTATATCTCATTTGACAAGAATTTGGAAGTCTCTTATTCAGGTATAGGTTTTCTTTCGGCTTGCACTTCTTAATAGATTGATGAACACTAAAGATGTTTTGTGTACAAAAGGTATTATTCCAACTCACAATAATATCTGCCCTCTGTGTAATATTGCGGTGGAAACTATTGATCATTTGATGATGCTATATCCCTGTGCTAACATCTTTTGGTATAAATTTCGTGATTGGTGGGGTATTACTTGGGTCACCTTAAAATCTTTGATTGACATTTTTTACCAATAGGAATTATTAGTCATTAGCTCTTTTCAAAGGAAGATATGATTCATTATTTTTCATGCTATTATATGGTTTATTTGGCGGGAATGTAATGAAGTAGTTTTTAATGGATGAACTTTAAAATCTGAGAATCTTTTTTTCATAATTGAACATAGATCTGAGGCATGGTTGCGAGCTATCGGTGATGAAGATCTTTTATAGAATCAAGATCTTCTCTTGAGTGGACGCAATTAAACTCCATCGCCCTAGACCTAATTTCATATCGCCTCCATTTGGATGGTGCCCTCCACCCACAAGTTTTGTTAAATAAAACATAGATGGTTCATCTCTTGGTAAAGCCTAGATACACTGGGGTCGGTGGCGTCCTTCGAGATTCAGTAGGTAATATTTTTTGTCTATTCTCTATGCCTTGTAGTGTCATGAATTCCAATAAAGCTGAGGTGGCAGGCATTCGATATGCTTTTCAAATTATAGCAGAACATTAGTCTTCCTTTTTTCCTCATATTATCTTTAAATTTGATTCAACAAATGCTATTGCATGGCTATATAAAGAGGATTGTTCTAAAGCATAGGAGTTGCATCGAGAATTTTGCATTGTTAAAACTTATAAGTAGCATATTGGTTTGGTATCTTTTGTCCACACAAGAATAGAAAACAATTTCATGGTGAATTGCCTAGCTAAACATGGAGTTTCAAGATCAAATAACCTTATAGCTTGGATTTAGTTGCTATTTCATGTGTCATCCTCACCTTTTTTGGCGATCTAAGTTACGTACTTTTTTTAGTCTTGCATAAGGCTTGTTCATGAGCTTTTTCTGGTCTAAAGTTATGTACTTTTTTTAGTCTTGCATAAGGCTTGTTCACGAGCTTTTTCTGTGATTTTTTCCTTTTTTCAAATGTATTAGTTTTAAATGGGGTTTTTTCTTTTAAGTTGATCCTGAAATTTGTAATTTATAATGACAAAATTTCTAAATTCAATTTGTAATAAGAAAGTTGGTATTTAACATAACAAAATATTAATTGATTTCTCTCAATGAGTGAGAGGCTCTGTTTTTCTCTCCGACTATGAGAGGTTTTGTTTTCGTTCTCTACTGGTTTTTTCTTTTGCTTCTTATGGAAGATAATTTCACGTCACTCTCATTATCCATTGAGGACAATGAAGAGCTGATCTTAGAGGGGGATGATTAGGTTTCGACTGAGGGCCTTAATGAATATTGTCTCCTAGGCAGATTTCTCACATATCGATTAATTAAGCTCAATGTGATGAAGCATATGATGGTAAGCATTTGGAGGCCGAGGAAAGGTATTACAGTCGAGGAAGTCTAGGATCAGCTGTTTCTTTTTCAATTTTACCATCACTTAGATTTGAAACGAGTTAAGGATGGAGGGCCCTAGACGTTCGATAACCACTTACTAGTGATACGCCAGCTACAGAATGCCGAAGTTGTTGCCATTGCGCAATTCATTCATATCTCAAAAGTTCGATAACCACTTACTCTTGTAAGCCTAGTTTTATATTTCTTATTGAGACTTTAGTCAATTCAAATAAGATGGAGGAAATAAAAATTAATTTAGGCTACAGTAGTTGCTTTTGTATTGATAAAGAAGGATGTAGTGGTGGTCTTGCTCTGCTTTGGAATAATAATATCTCTATTTCTGTTTTGAGCTATTCTCGTGTCCATATGAATACTAGTATTGTGGATGAATATAACTTAAATTGGAGATTTACCGGTTTTTATGGGCATCCGAAACGTGGTAATCATCATTTGTCTTGGGATCTTATGCGTGACTTAAAATGGCGTTCTAATCTCCTTTGGTGTCTTGTGGGGGATTGTAATGACATTAGTCCAAATGATAAAAATAGGTTGTCTCCTCACCCAGAATGACTTTTTAAAGGCTTTAGAGATGCTGCGGCTGGCTGTAATTTATTTGATATGGACCTTGAAGCGTATAACTTCACTTGAAAAGGGGTAGAGGTACAGAAAACTTGGTAGAGGAAAGGTTGGATAGATGTTTGGTGGATCATTCTTGGCTTGAGTTGTTTCTTATGTTGAGGTTGACTTGTCTTTTTGCTTCTATTTCTGATCACCACCCGATCAAGCTTACTACTCATCAGACTATTGTAAAGAAACCCCCTTATAGATTTCGGATGGAAAACTCTTGGTTGCAAGAAATGGATTTTCAAGAGTTGGTGATGTCTAATTGGGATAATTCCAGGAATAGATTGTTCTTAGACAGGATTAGTGCATGCTCTTCGGCTATGAGGATTTGGGGTGATAACTTTAAATTGCAATTTCAAAGAAATATCAAGAAAGCCAAAACCGATCTTGCTATCCTTATGCATTCTCAAGACCATGCTGATAATGTGAGAATTGTGAACCAACGGGTTTTGATTAACAATCTCCTTGCTCAAGAGGAAAGTTATTGGAAAAAAGGGCAAAGAATAATTGGTTGAAGGGTAGTGACAAAAATAACAAATATTTTTATGCCATGTCTTCGACTAGGAGAAAGAAAAATAGAATTGACAAGCTTTACTTGGAAGATGGGATTTAGAGCGAGTGGTGCTGGATTATTTTAATTCTCCGTTTACTGACACGGACGAAGCTGAGGTTGATGTGAGCTTCTTCCAACCGGTGGTTTCTCAGGAGTTCAATGATGCTTTGGAGACTCCTTTCACAATTGAGGAATTTCACAAAGCTATGTTTCAGATGCACCCTGATAAAGCGCCTGGACCGGATGGCCTTAATCCTGCTTTCTATCAACATTTTTGGAGCACTTTAGGAATGGATGTCCTTACCTCTTGTGTTGACTGGCTTTATAATAATTCCTTTCCAAATGGTCTCAATAACACTACTATTGTGCTTATCTAGAAAGTTGAAAACCTTTCTATGAAGGATTTGAGACTCATTCTTCTTTGTAATGTTATTTATAAAGCCCTTGCTACAGTGTTAGCTAATAGACTGGTGCTTCCTTCCATCATTTCGCCTGAGTAATTAGCTTTTGTGCTGGGTCATTCTGTTAAGGATAATGCCATTGTTGCTTTGAATTAATCCATAGCATGAGAAGGAATTTAAAAGGAAAAAAGCGTGATGTGGCTTTCAAAATAGACATCCGTAAAGCTTATGACAAGGTTAAATGGTCTTACTTAAGAGCCAGTATGACTCAGTTGGGATTCAGTAAGAGATGGGTAGACTGGATTATGCTTTGTGTAACCTCTGTGCAGTATCATGTTTCTGTTAATGGTGAGGTAGTTGGTTCCATTTCTCCGGACAGAGGGCTAAGGCAAGGGGATCCGCTCTCTCCATATCTATTCATTATCTGAGCTGAAGGCTTATCATCTCTTATCAAGCAAGCTGAATCTGCTAATTTACTTCATGGTTGCGTGGTTAAAAGTGTGCTCCTCCTATCTCTCATCTCCTATTCGCTGATGACAGCTTCTTGTTCTTCAATGCTTGTATGGAAGAATGCTGCACCATCAAAAATATTCTAGCAAGGTGTGAGAGAATTTCGGGATAGGTCATAAATCTTAATAAATCCGGAATCTTCTTCAGCTACAATGTGAAAATTGAGCTTCAAGAAGAGATTAAGGTGGTCCTAGAGGTTTCGAATCCTTTGAACACTGGGAAGTACTTGGGCTTGCCTTCCTTAGTTGGCTGCAACAAAAGAGCTACCTGTAATTATCTCAAAGACCGTTTATGGAGGTAGCTTCACTACTGGCAGAGCAAACTGTTATCACAGGCAAGGAAGGAGGTAATGTTAAAATCTGTTGTTCAAGCTCTCCCTTCTTATAGCATGAGCACTTTTCTGCTTCTCATTTCTTTTTGTGATGAGCTCCAGAAGATGATGAACTCCTTTTGGTGAGGTATGGGGAAGTATGGCAAGAAGAAAATTCACTGGGCCTCGTGGGAGAAATTGTGCAGTAGAAAAGAGGTAAGTGGGTTGGGTTTTCGCCATTTAAGGTTTTTAACCTTGCTTTATTAGCCAAACAAGCCTAGAATCTTGTTACAAATCCAAATATTAGGTTGGCAAGATCAACAAAACAAAATATTACCCTTCGGGGGATTTTATCACGGCTCCATTGGGTTCTAACCCAAGCCTGGTGTGGAAAAGCATTTGGGACGCAAAACCAGTTCTTGTTGGTGGTTTAAGATGGATGTTAGGAGATGGATCATCTGTTAATGCTTGGTGGGATCCCTGGCTTATTAATGAAAATAATTTTCGATCAGTCACTGCTGTTAAGGAAGGAATGGAGAAGTTGAGGGTTTGTGATTTGTGGATGATAGGGAGGAATGGATGGGATATTTCAGAAACTTAACAGTATTTTTGAAGAGAGAGATGTGGATTCTATGTTGCTATTACCTGCTAGTAATTTGGGACATGAGGACAAAATAATTTGGCACTATGATAAAAAAGGGAATTTATGGTGTTAAATCTGGATATAGGGTGGCTTTTAAGAACCATTTTGGTGATGATCAAGCAGCAGAGAATGTCATTTGGACCCGGTTCTGGAAGTTCAATATTCCACCAAAGGTAAAGTTGTTTATGTGGAAAGCTTGCAAAAACTTCTTGCCTACAAAAGAGAGGCTATTTTTGAAGGGTTTACGAGTGGAAAATCAGTGTGCTTTATGTGAAGACTATGGCGAGTATAGAATGCACCTCTTCGTGGATTGTCCCTATGCCGTTGCTTGTTGGAATGCTGCTGATATCAATTCGGTCTCGGTCCAGGAGGATGATTTTAAGAATTGGATTATCAGTATGTTTAATAGCAATGATCAAGCTCTCAGCAAGAAGATGGTTATGACCATGTGGGAGATTTGGAATCAAAGAAAGAATAAGCTTCAGAACTCTAAAAAAGCATCACCGGTCAGCTGTATTCAAAAGTGCTTTTCCTTTCTATCTGAGTTCCATAGAGCTAACAGCATGGGGACCATTGGTTAATGAGAATCAACGGGAGAGTAGATGGCAAAGACCTCCTATTGGTATATTGAAATTGGACACTGATGCAGCTATTAACTCACGAGATGGTAAAGTGGGCATGCGTTGGATTGGATTTTACGTGATGAGACTGGTCAATTCAAAGCTTGTATGACCTATGTGCTTGCTGGTCACTGGAATGCTTTGCTGGCAGAGGGTGAAATTCGTAGTGCCAAAAATATTATCGGCAATTTAAAAATATTTAAATTATATAGATTGTAATAATTTAATATTTTAAAAATTATTTCTACTATAAAAGTATCTCAATTTTTATTTTATAATACACAAATACTTTAATTTTTATTTTATAATTAAATAGTACTTCCGTTTTTAACTATTAGTTTCCCTAACATAAATATCTACATCGGATAAATTTTAATAAAAATAAAATTAGCTATAATATCCACATTAGATAAATTTCAATTTTGCTGAATTTTTTTAACTTTTTATGAATTGTTTTTTTTAAATATACTTTTGGAAAAATTATCTATTTATTTGTGTCTACCAAAAAAGTTTTCAATAGTTAAAAATACAATTTTTTTTTTCCAAAAAGTATTTTTTCAAACACAATGTTAAATGACACCTAATAATTGAAGATATAAGTATTATTTTGTTATAAAATAAAAATTGAAGTAATTTTGTATTATAAATAATTTTTAAAATATTAAATTGTTATTTATATAATTAGAATAGTTGAATTGTTACTTTTTTATATAAATAAAATAATTTTATATTATAAATAATTTTTAAAATAATAAATTTTTATAATTTATATAATTGTGATAAGGTTGATAAAAGTTATTGTCCCAAAGAAGCCTCAAGTTGGATAAAACGCTGCCATGTTTCCAATGTGATTATTGAAATTGATTCCAAGAGCATTGTGGAAAAGTTTAATAATAGCTCTGACGACAGATCTGAAGCAAGTTGCCTCATTCTTGATTGTCGTACTTTAGCCCTACAGTGCCACAACGTTTCAGTTATTTTCACCCGTCGCCAAACTAATGCTCTACTGCTCATGAACTTGCAAGGAATGCTTTTTAACTTTGCTCCTTTCACTCTTTGGGAGGAGGCCCCACCATTTCTGAGGGCCTTTCTCTTCCAAGATGCAATTCATTCTTGATTAATGAGTAAATAAAATAAAATAAAAAATAAAACAAAATAAAATAAAATTAAGTATCACTATGATAGGAGTGGGCTGGACCTCCCCAAAGCCCAATATAAATATAATTGGGCTATATGGCCTGATCAGAGTTCTTCCGTGTCAGCTTCATCAAGTATTTTATTTTAGACTTTTCGTAAGCATAATGGCACCAGTAAGGGCTATATATTGCAAGAGCTCCTCATTCCCCATTTTTATCCTTTCCCTCTTCCCCTATTTTTTGCCCACTCTTCGACCGCTTCCCATCTCTACGGTTGCACCACCGGTAAGTGGTGGCGCCACCTCGATGCTTTTTTTCCCACACATCCGATCCTGCAGTCGCCGGTTTCTTCTCACTGTGCTTCTCCGATCCGATTCATTTTTCCGTTATTAAATCTTAACAGTTAACTGAAACATCTCTTCTCTATCTCCCTTTGGATTTTCTTAATTTTTGTTCTGGATTTTGATAATGTTTTTCCGTATCTTTTACTTTTGTTCAATCCTGCTCTCACCTGTTTTTACCATTTACTCTAATCGAACTTAGTTTAAACAGCTATGGAGCCCTCCTCCTTCCATTCTCCCTCGTCCCTTCCTTGTTTCGGATGTTCTCCGCTTGCTTTTCAGTAAAAAAAAAAAAAAAAAAGAAAAAAAAATTATTTGACGATTTTAGCCAGCAATTGAGCGTGGTTTTTACGTAATTGCCACTTGGCTCGGGAGTCTTGACGTGGCATCTGAAAGATGAGCTATCAATCTCGTAGGATTTGGACACCTGGCGTGTCTAGGAAGCGCAAAGAGAGAGAGACTTTATGTCCATCGAGGCCTTTTGCATCGGCTCAGCTTACAGCTAGGCCAAGTCTAAAAGCTGCTGCGTCCGTTTCTTCTAATCGGTTACTGGCCGGGTACATGGCTTATGAATATTTGACCAAAGGGACTTTATTCGGGCAAAAGTTTGATCCGGCTAGATCAGAAGCGGTTCCTTTAGCCGGCGGGTCCACAAAGTCGAAAAGAGGAAAGCCGGAAACTGAACCGGGATTGAAGAAAGAGCACAACATTTATGCTGAGGTGGCAAGCATATTGAAGACGGAAGGGGCCCACATCCCAGGGATCGTTAACCCTACTCAACTGGCTAGGTGGATCCAAATGTGAAGCAACGAAATCGTATACGAGGCAGCATCTGATTGGAGAAAAGGTTTGGATAATTACAGTGGATTTCGAGAAAACGAGGATGGAGGGCTCTACTGTAATACCGTCTCTTGAACATGATGTGAAGTTTGCTACTTTCAGAAATTGGAATACATGAGTAAATATGCAAGGATGAGTTGGATGAAATCACTATCTGACCATTTTTGTTTTTGGTTTGGTTAACTTGTTCTTATAAACGTCAATGTTATTGATAATTTGAGTGCTGTGTTTGAGATTTTCTTGTTTTATTTTGATCATTTTTTCTGTTATTGGTTAGAGAGAGTTTAATTTGAATGCACCAGTAATTGCTTAATTTAGCAGTTGGTCAAGATTACAATTCAGTATACTCAGTACAACAATATATTAAATTCAATAGGCTGGTGGTAGATTTATCCAATCTATTTGAGTTAGATTCGAGTTAGATTCTCTCTCTAGCTGCAAATGTATACCAAAAAAATATATATCAAAGTTTGAAAGTCTAAAACCACCACTCCATTTATATATGTATTTAGTTCCCAGATACTAAAAGCAGCCAGTCATTTCAATTTGTATTTTGAACTCATGATAATTAATTAATTATTTAAGGTGATCAGGAGCAAGAAGTGTAGCATTGAATTAAAGAAATATGCATTCTTGAATGCCAGAAATATCTGGCTTAGTTGTTGATATTGAAGTGCTATCTATTTAATTAAACTCCTGATGTCGTTTTTGGAGCCATCAGTGGTGACGTTGTTGAAGTCGTTTCTGTAATGAGCTATTCTTAGACGTAGTAATTTACTTGGCTCGTGGTTTTCCATAATGAAATGGCTGACCAATTGTTATTATGAAATTATGAATAATCCTTAATCCCTATAATTCATGATTAATTCATGAGGGTATGAATGGGATAAAGTTAATTATTTCTAGTTTAACTAAATGTTTTGAATTCAAATTCTTAGTATGTAGATACTTTAAAATTCATGATAGAGTATTTTGCTATCGTTAAAGTCCTACCCAATATAAGTAGGATTAGTCTCAATATATGGTTTTAATTGGTTGGTTGAAAATATCTGTAGTCTAAAAAAAAAGTATTCCCTAGACCTTAATAAGGAAACTTAATTTTCTTGAAAATCCGGACTTTTTACCTTTCTAAGATAGTTTAGTAAAATATTTATCGATTTGGGGTCATGTTCTTAAAATTTTCAGATTTAGGGTGTTGCATAAAATATTTACTACTTTGGGTGAAATTTGTTGTGGCGTACAGGAGAAAAGCAATCCGCTTATCTAATCAGCGGACACAAAGCTGTATGTCCACTTTTTTTTTATATAGCTTTGCACAGACCCATTTTATAAGTTTAGTTTACTATTAAAATAAGGATTGGGTGCCTAGCACATCTAGTCCTAATGCCATTAGGAGGTTCAATCCTCTTCAAGTGGCTCGAATTAAAATCCTATTGAAACCAAAAAAAGAAAAAAAAATTAGGTCAGGGTTTATGTATATAGATGCACAATGACTTTTAAACATAAAAGAAAAAGAAAAAAAATTGGGTCAGGGTTTATATATATATGCACAATGACTTTTAAACTTAAAAGTTAAGTTTCGTAGGCAAGTTCCTTGTTGATTGGACAAAAAACATAGAACATCATGCATAAATTTTCACCATTTTTATATTTATCTAGAGGTTAAACAATAGAAAACATGATAGAAGAATGCTAAAAAAAAAAATATGAAATAATATACGCTAACATTTCTATTTGACAAAATATGGAAAAAAATTGGAAAAACCCATAAAAACTAAACACAAAACTCTATAGGCTTCTTGAAGAAGCGGACAGATAGCAAAAAAACAACTTTTGGTTTGATCATTTTTTAAGTCAAAATCACCCTATGTTGATAATTTTTGAACAAAACACCTTCAAATCGGAAATACTTTGTCCAAAGACCTTCCTTTGAGAAAAAGCCCTGAAAATCCTTTGCTTCTACTAAACATATTGACAAAGGAAAGAAATTTCCCTCAACTTTCCTATATATAGTAGCTGTTTGGTTTGTTTCTTGTATGTGATAGAATTTATTTTTTCTCTGTATATATATAAGCAACAAGGTTCCACATCCAATCCACATAATATATATATATATATATATATATATATATATATATATATAAACAGAAGCTGGAAAATTCCATTATGTTCCTATTGAATCTCCTTGTGCTAGAAGTGTCCAGGGACTTTCCTTTGTGATTAACAAGAATCATGGGTCCACCATACTACATGTTTGGTATATATATTTTCCTGATTTGTTTGTGTTTCTGAGCTAGCTATATTGAAACAAAGAACAAAGACGTATGCAGTAAGAGAATCTTAGTACTTGTTTTTTTTACCGGCAAAAATGAATATTTTACAAATACATTTAAATGGTCAAGTGGAATGTGAGCCGCAGATAGTTATTCTTATACTTATTTTTCATTTAAAAAAAAGAATGTTATGCATTTTTCGTTTTCTTTTTAATTTGAAAAAAAATATTATTATGGACAGAATGAATCTAACCCACACCCGCTTTGTCAGTGTTTCCCATTAAGGTAAGACATCAATGATTCCCGTTTGAAAGGACAAATTTTTTAACACTTTTTGTCTCAAATTTTTCCATTTATATAAAATATTTGTATTTTTTATACAAATTAAATAAAATAAGTGGATGAATAGATATAATACAAATATTTTATGTAAATTGGAATAAATTAAAATAAAAAATATTAGAACAAGTAACATTTTCCATTTTATAATTATAGTTTAACTATCATCAAGAAAAGAATAAATTGTTCAAAATCGTTCTTAGAGTTCGGCTTTCCCTTTAGTTTTTATTTACTTCAATTTCATTAAAGAAATATATTAATAACTAAATAACATATTTCTAATAAGATTTAATAACTATTCAGGAAAAAAAAATTATGTAGCACATGAAGTTGTATAAGACAATTAACACTGCACTTGAAAGAAACAGAATAAAAATTAGATGGAAATTGGAAGAGAGTTATTGTTACGTATACCCTTTATTCTTTTCATTGTGCTTATGAATATTACGTTAGCTTTCCGATCAATGGAAAACCATATCCACAAACCAAGAAAACGAGCAGTGAATGATAATATTTAATTCATATGTACAGTATTTGAGTGGCGGAGCCAAACCCCGGGGAACAAAAAGATATATAAAAATTTAACTAAAAAAATAAATAGTCAAAAATTTAAATTAAGAGTATAAAAATAAATTTTTAATCGTCAAATTTTAAAAAATAATATAAATTTATATACTATTACATATTTTTTAGAAAATTAAGTTTTCTTAAATGTATGTGGTTCGGTGTAATATTTATACTAACACTCAATATAGCTGAACTAAGTCAAATTCTAAATATCTATGCAATCTAATTCTCCCCTACAAAACAACTAATAAATAAATAGGTTTAGCATTGGTCTCTCTATTTTTTTAAAATATATTAAGAGGTCAATCATATTTAGTTTAATACATTACATATTCATTTGTTTAATTTTTTCTATACATATAAATAAAATATCAAATTTGCTCTTCTTTTTTATCTTAAAAAAACCAAAAAATATCAAAATCAAATTAATTATTCTTTTTTAATATTTTATTTTTTAAATTAACAAAATATCAAATTTATCAAAAAATAAATAAGAGTATTTTTTATATTTTTTAGTTGACTAACAGAATATTTCATTCAAAAATAAAAGAAGATATTATAGTGACTAGAATACCTATTATTTTAGTTCTGCAACATACTGACAACTATAATTTAATTTTATCAACTTGAATCAAATATGTTTGCCAGTCTGAATCATCTATATAAAAAAAAATACCACAACAAGATGATGAAAACAAAATATCGTAATAAGACGATAAAATCAAATATTGCAACAAGACAACAAAATAATAAAAAATAAAATAAACAAAATATAACTAATTTTAAAAATACATTGATAAAAAAAATTAAAATGAGTAATTTCAGACAAATAATGATAAAAAATTATTTCTTTTTACTTAAAAAGCTGACGGTTAGAAAAAAAAAATAAAAGAAAAAAATGATTGGATTCTCTCTTTACCTATTTGAAAATTGCTTCTTGTTGGTGTTGGACAACTAAATTATTAACCCAGTAAAAAATGCACATACTAACATCATAGTCAGAACTTAAATTAATGGACTTCTCCTTTTGTAATATAAAGATTAGTTATTTTGTTAATTTTTAACAACATTCTCAAAAGCCTTCTTATTTCTTTTTTTATTTACATTTAGGAAGCTTTATGTCATTCAAAAAATTTCTTATTTTTCTCTTTATCTGTTCAACTCTCTAAATTTTACATTATTACTTATCAAATTTAAGAGCTATAAAAACTCCTAAAAGCATCTCCATAATGAAGAGAGAGAAAGAGACAAAAAAAAAGAAGGAACATAGAGAAAATAGAAATAATAAAATATTACTTAGTAGTTTCTAGTGGCTCTTAAATCTGATAAGCGAGAATGTAAAATTTAGGAAGTGAGATAAATAAGAGAAAAATAAAGAGGCTGTTGGAAGCCATAAAACTTCCTAAATTTATGCAAGGCCGAAAATAGAAAGGTTATTGGTGATGCTATAAGCAATATTTTAGTATTTTTTTTCTCTCTTTTATTCTTTTTTGTCTCTTAGTTTTTCTCTTCATTTTTTAGATAGTTTTATCAATAAAAAATTAAAATAGGAAATGAGATAAGAAATATTGTTGGAATGCACATAATTTTGAAGAAAAACTAAAATAGAGAGTAAGATATAGAGTATTATTGAGGATGCTCTTAAGAGTGTACAACAGTTTATTAATCCTAAACCATTAAAATCCAGTAACCGATTATCGTACCAAAAAAATTTCGATTCGGTAAATAGTCGTAAGATATTAGTTGTTTTAGTCATTCAATAATTTATTGCAGTAAGTTAATGAATAACCGAATTACACAATTATATGTCATTAATTTTAAATTGTTAAGAATTTTACTATGATATTTGTATTTTTTTTAAAAATATATTTTTATTTTATTTTTAAAAATATGTTATTTTATGATATTTTTCAAAGTTGTAAAAATTGACCTGGTCAATAAACCAGAAAAGACAGTGGGTCACAGGTTTAAAGTCAAACCGGGATTGAACCGGTCTATATAAAATTCTTATAAAATATAATATTTAACATATGTTATACTTAGTAAAATATATAAATTATTTAAATTAAACATATTTCATACACAATATTCAAAATATTAAATATTGAAATTCAAATTAACATATAAATATATTTCCAAATATTTTTAAGTATAATATCAATATATATATATATATATATATATAATTTTATAGAATAATACAATTTATTGTCTATATATTATTTATTTATTTAAATATAATAAATAATAATGTGTAAAAAAATAATATTCAACATATATTCATTTCTCAAGCAAAATATTTTATATTGAAATAACTAATTTTAAAAATAATTTATATGATAATTTTATCAGAATATATATTAGTATACAAATACAATTTATATCAATTCAAATTTATTAAATATATATAATTCTTAAATAATATTAATACTTTTATGAAAAATTAAATTAATGCATAGTTATATATTAAATTATTGATAATATAATACATTGTCAAGTATTGATAATGACTATTTATAATTGAAAGACATCAAATATAGTTAATATCATATAAATCTAGATAAATTCATTTATAAATGAAACTAATATTAAAAAAAAAGAAGATCTTTTTAACTACAAATCACAAGTGATCTAATGGTAAAAACTTGTAAATTATAATTCAACTCCCACCCTATGCAAAAAGTGATATTTTTTTAGTGAATTTTCAATTCACAAAACCAGAAAACTGATTAAATCCGGCCAGATGAGCCAGTTCATAGTTGAACCGGCCAGTTCATTGGTTCTTGAGGCAGTCTAAAAATCCTCTGGTTCTCTTAGTCAAAACCAACAGGCCTAGTCCCAGATCCAGGTTTTCCCAATTGAACCGGCCAGACCAATCCGGTTTTGATAACCATAGTATTTTTAATTTATGAAATATTTTTTATTATAATTAAATAAGTTAAGAAATTTGATAAATATAAATAAAATTTAAAATTTTCAATTATTCGGATAATTACCAAAATTTTGAATTCAATAACCGAATTTTTTATTCAATTCGGTAATCGATAAAGCTTTTTAAAAAATTCTGACATTGAATTATCGAATGCTCACTCCTTAATTATATGGTATGATGCAAGTAACTATCCTAGTAGAAAGCATAAATATTTGAACAGTAACTCTTAACTGCTTTTAGTGCGTAAGCCACAAGATTAAACTAAAGATTTGAACAGTAATTCTTAACTGCTTTTAGAGCATAAACCACAAGATTAAACTAACATGTTCTTAAAGTAGAACGTAAAGAATTCCTCAATCCTCATGAAACTGATGAAAGGGACCAAACAGTAGGGATACACCAATCTGTAATTTCTTAATTTTAACAAAATAGAAGTACTATGATAGAATGCAGAAAGAAGACTAGGAAATAAAGAGGTCACACTCCATTCTACGCCTGCTTAATTGTGGCTGTTCTTGCTTTCAGATTCAGAAATATTCCCCTGAAATTAGTAAGAAGAAACAAGCCTGCATTAATACTACATGAATTTTCTTTTATTGTGTTCAATAAAAGAAAAGCATATTCACACACTAGTACATTGGGTGTCTGTTAGCTTAACTGGCAAGTGAATAGAAGTTGCCAAACTCTAACCCTGAATCAAGACAGGCAAACTTGCAATACTTTTTAAGACATATTTTACTAGATTATGTGTCTTCAACTTGAATTTGCACATTTTCATTTGAAGCTCCAGCAATTTGAATTACTATAAGCATCATCTAGATTCAAGAACTAAAGAAAGAATTTTTTTATGTGATGAAATAAATCTGAAATTACAACATAAATTCATGAAGTAACTCGGACAACACGGTCATGATGAGTGACTGTCTTCAACTAACTTACTTTGAGTGTTCCACTGCATTACATTGAGATTCAATAACACATGAAATTCTGATGTTGTGCGCAAATGTGAGCTAGGCAGAGTTTCAAGTTCAAAATTACATTTGAAAATTGAAGTAGGCAACATATTAATTTATTATCACATTTTTCCATCCATGCATAAAGGGAAAGCGGACTAATATGAAGCTATCCAAGTGAGATAATTAATAAATAAGGAAATTAAAGCTCAAAAGTAAAGAACGCACCAGCATGAAGCAACAAAGCTTTGAAATAGAACTCGAAACTGCAACGGCATATACTGATGATTCACCCAGCCAACTATAGGCCAGAACTGCAAGTCATAAGCATCAAAATCTTAATGCCTTGTGTTGCTGTCTTGTGTGCCATTTTAAACCAGGAAAACAATGAAAAAAAATAATTAATAACAATATTTAGAGAAAATGGCTCAAAATTATGTACCTTCCATGCTGTCAATTGAACAGAAGGGTAGTCCTTCCGAACTTTACTTGTGACTAAGCCCCATGGTCTTCCTGCAATAAGAAGCAAAAATTTCTAGATAAGACTGTAGACTGCATAGATGAAATCAATGTCACATTGTCACCCTTTTGGATAGGTTTTTACTAAGTACTTAATTGAATAATGACTCTTCAAAAAAGTTAGATCAGTCAAGCTCTAGATGAATGTAGCCTGCAAAAAGACTACATAGCTGGCAAAGTAATAATGATTACTTTCTGTTTCAACAATTGTGAGAAAGTTATATATTTTCTGGCACGGATACAAGTCAGAAAACACTTGGATTGGGAAGATAAGGAACACATACATACCGCAGAAGCAATCAAGTCATACTAACATATCTATTAGATGTTGAAGGACCTCATGTCAATTTCCAAAACAATCTACCAGGCACTATGAACTATTCTGACCCATTCAAAGAGGAGAATTCTGAGTCAAAACAAGCCTCCACCGGCATATGTGACTGTTATTTGACTGAATTGTGGCAATCCATTAATAAAACAACAGGAAAAAAAATTTTCATGCATCAATAAGTAAATAAAACCAAGATGCCAACCATACCACAAATTCTAGAGATGGCTGACTAAAGCTATAAAGAAATCAACCTTATTGCTCATGAAACTTGTGATTCACAAATTGGGTTTTACATCTTATTGACATTGCAGATCATATTCAATATAAGAGAGATTGAAATAAAAGGTCCAAATTTTAAAAATAATACCATGCTATAGATATATGCACAGACTATGCCTGGTGTTAATGAAAGGTTCTTTGATAATTTACAATGAGAAAGTAAAGATCAAAACCACAAGAACAATAAAGCTAGTACGGTATGGGTAGACCACACAGTCACATACTAAGTAAATGATGGAAAAATATCTAAATGAGAAAATGAAAAGGCCATAATCTGTCAAACACATAATGACAAGATTGATTAGTAGAAGCACGTACCTTCAACTACCAAGCCATAGTACATCATAAAAAACATGTTGTTCCAAGGAGAAGCAGTTAATTGTTCCAATAACACCTAATAGATCACCACAAATTTTTCAACAATTAATTTTAAATCAACAAAATCATAAGGAAACAAGAGGCCATTCTATGCACTCTCGGATCACTGAAGTTAGGCACAGAACTTATAGGCTAGGCAACAAAAGAATTTAAATCCACACAAGAGGCTTACCTTCTTTGCGACAGTTTTGTTGTCCTTCTTTCCCTTGAAAATAATATCCATCAATTTATGAAGGAAGTGCCCAAAAGGTCCTCCATATGCAAAGCCATAAAGCTGCAACAAAATGCTATTTTATTTTTAAGTGTATTCACAACAAAAATGGGAAACTACCATAATTTCACTAGAGAGAGAGAGAGAGAAATTCCGTTTGGTTAATGAGAAATTAATTCTTGATTCCACCACTTTCTACTGTTTCCAGTTAACTGGCCGAAGACAGAGTCGTTTAAATGATAATCATTTAGTAAACAAGTAGCACTAGTAGGCCATGAAATCCTTATCTTGTCTCGTCATCTAACGAGAATTAGATCAAGCCCAAGTGAGAATATGTTAAATATCTCGAATTAAAAGTAGAAATAAAGAAGTCAACGCACCATGATGAGAAGCAATCTTCTCAACTGAAGCTTTTTGATCCCAGCAATCCTTTGAGCAATGGCATCGCTGCATCCGGCTAAAATTCCAGCTGTTATTGCCTGAGACACACACCACACATCAATCGAACAAAAAGAAAAAAAAAATAAAAAAAAGAACTTTGATAGGATTCTACACTGAAAAAACAGGAAAGCCAAAATTTTGAAGAAATGGGTTGATGAAGAAGCCAAAGAAAAGACCTTGGTTCGAAGAGGGTGGGCCTGAAGTTGAATCAGATATTTTCTCCAAGCTTCTTTAGCTATGTCAGACATGATGCGATCAACTAAGAGTCTCCTTCTCCTCTGTATGTTGGGAAAACGAATTGGGATTTTTTAACTATATGGCGAAGGAAAGGGAAGAGTGAGGCGGAGAAATTCAGAATTGACCAAACAGCAGCGACTGCAGGTGAATTGAATAACGACAAATTAGGGGTTGGTATTAATTATTAAATAGTAATTCAGAATTGCACATTGCAGAGCCACCAAGACCGACAGGTCCAAGACCAAACACTGGTTTGATAAAATAGCAACGGATTTGGGCATAAATAATGGATTGTTCATCTTTTTCATTTAGGTCTTGTTTTAATTAATAAATGAATTTGATAATTATAAAATGCTAATCGTTAGGTGTTTAATTCAGGTATGGTAGTTATAAAAGTTCATTATAGAATTTTTTTTTTTTTTTTAGACAGTTATAGGCTTTTTTAAGTAAAAGGATAATATTATTTTTATTTAAAAAATATTATTTTTATTTAAAAAATATTATTTTTATTTAATATTTGTTATTACTAATCAATCATTGGTATTCCATAATTTAACTTGTCTTTTTTATTATATTAAAAAAGTACATTAAAAATATATTTAATTAATTAATTATATTTATAAATTATATAATATATATTTTTATTTATAATTATTATATTTTAATTATTAAAATAAATAATTGTATAAAAACTAATTATTTTATTTTATTTATTCATACATCATAAAAAATATTTTACATTATATCAATTATGTCTTTTGATAATTTTATATCTCGTTCAATCAATTTTATCAAACACATGCATAAATTAGCTATTATAAGCTATTAACTGCTTTCAACAACCAAATTATATGGCCCTTCACTAAAAATAGAATGATTGGTTGAGAATTATTTGTAATCTATTTAGTTGAAAATTTTGAAAGTTTTTCAAATAAAAGAGATTCGAATCCGCCCTAAGCTTCCCCACAAAATATTTGATAAAAAAAAAATTAATTTGTGAATCACTTGTAGTTGAGTTAATTGGTTGAATACTCTACAAGTATGTATGTAAATCCAAATTCAAATATTATAATTTTCCTCCTCCAGCATAAATGAAAAATGATTTTTAAATCCAATTAATATAATCAAGAGTATAACGTGAAACTAATTTTCAAAACAAAAATTCTCCCAGAAAATTTCTGATTGCAAAAGTTTTATATTTGAATTCAGTCTATAACGAACTAAATCAATAAGCATGTTGGTAAAAGGATAAAAAAATTGATTATCCATTTTAAACGTGAGATTAGATTCATAATGGAATGCATAAGAACCACTAATTTGAAAACTTTTATCACATTTAGAATTTCAGATTTTTATACTATATAGCAATATAATTTCTCTATAACAATTTCAGTTTATTACGTCATTTATAAACCAAATTAATATAAAAGTGACATGTATATCAACTAATAAAAAAAAATAATTTAATCTATAAATAATATAGTAGATTGAATTTGGTACAAAATTTGTATTGAAATTGATCATAATAAGAATCTGGCATGTTTGATATATAGTAAGACAAGAAAATCATAATAGTAATGTAAAGATATTAACGATGTTTAGCACACTCGGATAATAGTTGATCAAAAATTTCAGTAGAAATGCGAGAGTCGTCGATTCCACCGGCGCCGGAATGTTCTTCCAAGAATTGTTGGAACACCGGAAAGTTGAGAAACTTCAAGGGAACTTGGTACTTCTTCCGCCCTTGGCCGACGTACATGGCTACACAACCTTTACGAAT